>VDFB02193867.1:625081713-625285099 GCA_007258455.2 Sequoia sempervirens
ATTGGCTTGGCTATGGTTTTGCTTGGAATTGTGAAGGAGATGAAGATTTTTGTTTGAGTTAGATTCAATGGAGGAATTGGAAAACTCCATGTTTGAAGGCTTCAAGTTTTGGAGGAAAAAACCAGGTTCCTCTTTGTTCTTGTTTTGTCATTTTGAAAATAGTTTAATCTTTGATATGAATGTTTGAAAATCTTTGTTGGTTGTGTGAGAAATCTTTGAAATGTTGATTGAAACCAATGAAAACCCATGAAAATTCATCCAAAACAAGCAATAGATCTTGAAAAAGGATTCAAACGAAAAGATTTAATCCCTTTGTCAATTTGGGGAAAACCCAGAAGAAAAAAAATTCTTCCTGTTGTGCTTTAAATTTCTTCTTCTCAATTTTCTCCTCATGAAATTTGTCCAATCTGACTGTGATTATGAAAATTAAGACATATTTATATATATCTTTTGAGTTCTGAAAAATTTTCTTATTTCTGGTTTATACTGGTGAAATCCATCAAGGTTTTTGATTTTCGTTTGTTTTTCGTTTCTAAACAAAATCGCAAAAATTAAAAAAAATAATAAATTGTAATTTTTTTTAATGTGGGGCTGCCCACAGCCACCCCCCATCCATGGGGGCGCTAGCTGTGTAGTGCTCCCCATGGCTGGGGAGGGGCTGCAAGG
This sequence comes from Sequoia sempervirens, assembly GCA_007258455.2. Classification (NCBI taxonomy): domain Eukaryota; kingdom Viridiplantae; phylum Streptophyta; class Pinopsida; order Cupressales; family Cupressaceae; genus Sequoia; species Sequoia sempervirens. Next base: position 625,082,380 of record VDFB02193867.1, read on the forward strand.
TAGCCACCACAGGGGCTGTGTAGCAGCCACACAGGGGTGCGTCCCTTGTTGGGGCTGCGTTGCAGCCAAACGCCAAAGGCCTTTATACCTTTTAGTATAAAATTTGTTTTGTTAAAAATTTTAATTTTTATTAAGTTTCATTTTATAATATATATGTTTATTATTATAATATATGTATAATATGTATTTATTAATTTTAAAATTATATATATATTATATATTTATTATAATATATATATATTATATTTAATAAATTTTGATTATATATAGAAATTAATATATATTCAATGAATATATATTAAGCATAGATTTTTAAATATATAATATATTTAATGTGTATATATATTATATTTCATGTTATCTCTTCTATACATTAAGTGGTAAAATGAAATTTTGAAATTGGTGGTTTTTAAATCGAAATAATTAAAGAATAATTTTAGATTCAATATACGTTCTGTTTAAATATAATTTATTTAAGAAGTTGATTTTATCATCAAATTTGAAATAAACGGAGTTCCTCTAATTAATCGAATTTATTTAAAATTATGTTTTGAATGGGAAATCTTGGAATTTCAAATAATATTTCAATATCTAAAATAAGAACTTAATCTAAATTGATAATTGCATTGGTAATGAGGAAATGAAAATTGATGTTTGATCAAATTTTTTACATAAAATATTGACTTTGATTGATTTATTTATTCTATGATGAAATATGGATTAAATGATTTAATTTAAATGATTTTGAATATAATAGTGAAACTTAGAGATAATCATTGATTTAGTTTAATTAGTTGATTTTAATCATTAAATTTTGATTATGGAACATAGTTGAGGAGCTAGGGATAACGAATGGTTTATTTTAATCAAAAGACTTTATTTATCAACTGTTTGTTTTATTTATAATTTGATTTTGATCATTATGGATAATTGAGACAAATGAAATTAAGTAGACAGATTTAAAATATAGAATAGCTTAAGATGATTTTCTTACGAAATAGGAGCAAAAAGCAGATTTTATATTCAAATGTATTATTAGAACGTTGAATTTTAATAGTCCAATGGTTTTTTTTTTTTAAAAGATCTTATATAATCAATTGCTTTTATTTAAAGGTTGATTATAATAAGATATGTGATTAGGGAATGAAATATAATTATTGGTTTAAACTCCTTAAGTTGTCAACGTGCTTTGAGCTACTATGGAATTTGTGCGAATAACGTTAATTATATACTTTATTTCATGTGCGACGAAAGTGATTGATTTATTATTTATTCCAAATGTTTAATAAAGCAAGTGGGTTCATTTATAGTATATGATCGTGAAACTAGAGAAATGATTGCTTATTTTAGTCAAATGATTATATTTATTAAAACGGCTTGATTAGGAAATCTAATTGTGAATTTAGAGTAAATGATCTGTTCTTTGAATATTTCTATGTTGTGAAAAGAAATAAGTTTATTGATTGGTTTATTTCCAATTCGATGATGTTATTTATTAAAATGTCTTGATATTGGAATATGGTTGTAAAATTTAGAGTAAATGATCTGTTCTTTGAATATTTCTATGTTGTGAAAAGAAATAAGTTTATTGATTGGATGATTGTAAGTGATGGAAACTATGTTTGATTGGATTTAGGAAATCCTAACATTAGCTTACTTAAGTGTCTAAAATGTTTTCAGTGTTTAATTGTTCGTCTTTGATGTTGGTGAGATAGAGAGAATTTCTTGAAAGCCTTCTAGATAGGGGTTCATTATTGGTATGGGTGGTTGTACGTGAGTCAACCTTTGATATGTACTTTGGTTTCTGTGTTATGAAAAAAATTTGTTTGTCAAAATTACATCTTTAGACATTTAAATAATGTGTGATTATATGATTGTTGACTTTAAGTCATTTCTTGTTGATCATGTAAGTCTTCCAGTTGTGTTTCTTGAGATGATGTTGTTGCCCTTGTAATTGGTTATTGTCTTTCTTGGGTAGTGCATGAGACTTGTATCAGTGGAAACCTGGTTCTTTGTATGGGTTGTGTGACCTTGTGATTAAAGGTTGAGTTGTGTTTTCAGTTTGTTATGTGGGTTATCATTATGTTAGTCAACCTTGTGTTAGCCTTGGATAGTGCACACTTTGGTTTCAGTTTTGTACATCTGTAGTGGTGTGTTACCTATTGAGGTGTATTTATTATGTGTGATAAGTGTTAGTGCATTGGCTACCCTTGGCATGTGGTTGAGTTATGTGTTGTTGATAGGGGAGTGGCTTTCAAATGAGTGTCGGGCCCAAAGTGGTTCCAGGATAATTTGTGTGAGAGTCAGTTAATTAAGAAAAAATTAAAATAACTTACTAGGGAGAGAGTAGCTTTGAACATTAATAAGATAATTTAGCCTCACTCATTGGCTCAAGGGCTTGTACTAGACTTGAGATGAGTTGGGAAGGCCTGGAATGGTAAGATCATTATCTTGTCTTCTCGAAAGATAATCGATTCCGTTCTGGTGTGCATATGGTGCCGAGTTCATGAGAGGTTACTAGGATATCCCTAGAGGGGGGTCGGGACCTAGGAAGAACACCATTGGATAACCAATGTAGCCTTTGTGATGACACTCCTCCTATGACAGTAGTCGGTATGGTGTTGTATCATTGGTTTATTTTGTATAGTGATTATACTCGATTTTGTACTCTGGAAGCATTGTAACCATGATGTTAAGTGATGTGGTATTTGTATTTGTTTTAGTTCAGTTCTGCTAGCCTGTGTCTAGAGGTAGATGGTCTTGTCTAGGAAATCCTTGTTACTATCTCCTAGCACGGGGGGTGAGCCTTTTGGTTTCACTTGGTTGGGTGGAACGTGCACCTTCCTCTATTGGTTTTTTTTGCTCTTTCTTGTGGGGCGAGTCTTTCATGTTGGAGAGCTCATTGGATGCAATTGCTTTTCTAGCTTCATTCTTTTCAGTTGATCTTATATTCTTTTACCCCTCATTTGTCATCGAGGTGGAATTTGTAATTTGTAATTATGCTCATTGGAATTACCTCATTCAGGGAATGAGTGTTGTAATCTTATTGTTTAAATATTGTTAATTGAAATCTTTTGGTATTTCTTATCCTTTGTTGTAAGTTATCTTGTATGGAATGTATGTGGTCTCATTTCCTTAAGTGATTAATGTTTCGGTTTATATTAATGTTTGTTGTTGTTTGGGTTTTAAAGTAATCCTTGTCTCGTGGCCTTAGAGGTTGTTGGCAATGTGTATTCATCTTACATGTTATTTGTACTTAAACAAAAAAAATTGGTGCATTTAAGTAGTGAATTGCAACTTCCTCTAGGGTTGCGTGGCGGGGCATTCCATTAACGAAATACCATTTTAATAGAACTTATGAATTACAATTGGTAATCCATCTATTTCTTTGAGCATATTTTTCAAACAATGAATTTCCTTTTCTATTGTACCACATTTTTCATACATGTCTACCAATACATTTTTATCAAACACTCATTTTGAGAATACCCATGATTTCAAGCTCTGTTGAATGAATTTATATTTGACATTATTTTATTTTTCAAACTCGTGTAATGAAGTGTGCAGTTGATTTTAATTTCCAAAGAAGTTAACAAAAATGAAAAGTGAATACAACTTAATGAAATGAATTTCATGTTACAGTGTTCATTCCAAAGTAATATAATCATTTGGATAAAAATCAATGTCACTTAATGTTCATTAAAGCATAATAACATGTAAAAGGTATAAAATCATCTTGAGTAAGAATCAATATCTTCACAAAATCAACTCAAACCCACAAAAAAAGGGTTTTCAAATACACCCATTACCCTTCTCTTTAACATATCTCAAAACCTAATGTGCTTGTTTTGGAACAACCCCATTGAAATTGAACTATTACGCCGAACAAGGCTCCAATTAGCCCAAATTTTCAAAACAGCTCATCTTTAAAACTGATGCCCCTCCAAGATTCCTTTGGAAAATACCTCACCAGGCTATAAACATCCAAATTCCACAGCTATCATCCTTGTAAATTCCATCTAAGTCACTCAATCATGTAACCCTCATTTTGCCTAGATTATAAGGGGGTTAATTGAAAGTATGCATTTCCACACTTATCTCACTCAAACAACACCTCAAACATGTTTATAGAAGTCTGCATATGCTTAATACACCTTTAAAAAAATTTACCCCAACATATTTCAACCACTAACACCCTTAAACCTCCCAATTTCACTCAAAAACCACACTTTTCACATCTAGGGCATCATACCCAAACCTCGATTGACCTCCCCTACTCTCCCAAACCCTTCTAACATCTAATTACTACCTAATTGGGCCATGACCAAACAACTTCCAACTATTTTCCAATGAACTACAACAAGATTACACTTGAACTTCCATCATTTGACAATAAGTTGCAATTTTGACAAGCAGTGTAAAGTTGCAAAGTGGTTCAACTTTTGTTCTATTGGAATTGTTGCCTCAATCTCATAGGTTGAAACCTCTAAGAAAGCATGGTCGCTGTGACATATCTGATGTTTGGCTAGCTAACTGGTCTGAATCCTTATGAAAATTTTTGGTCACCAAGACAAAGATGATGTCTTGCTGAATGAACTATCGCCATGACAAGAAGCATTCGTTGTGACCTTTTGTCAAATGGAGACCTCTGGCTGACAGTATGTTCTTATCAGGCTTCGGGGAGACTCACAACGACTGGTGTTTTCAAGGTGAATTGATCACTCAATATGAAGTCTCAACGACAATGGAAGGTCTTCCCAATGGGGATACACTTGGGGTCTTCGCGGTGACTCAAAGACTTCAGCAGGAAGTCTTGGCGATTAGGAGAAGTCTCACTGATAAGAAGAAGTCATCGAGGTGACTTGAACTCTCGGGAAGATCTCTTAGTGACTGGGGAATGTCTCACCGATGGTATACTCTCGGGGTAGCACAAAGACTTTGGTAGGAAGTCTTAGCAACTATTGGAGTCTCGCCGATAGTAAAAGGTCCTCGGCATGACATGTGATGCTCGGTGTAAAGTCTTGGTGAAAGATGATTGTCTTGCTGAATTGGTATGACATGTTGTGCTTGATGTGAGGTCTTGGTGAAAGATGAATGTCTTGCCAATTTTTAGGTGCTTCGGTGTAACTTGAGGAGTCTCGATGTGACCTCTTGGCAAGCGGTAAAGTCTTGCCGATGAAGAAACTCTCGCCAATGGTTGTCAGTATGAATCTTGGTACTCAGTATGACTTGAAGACTTTGAAGTAACATCTCAACGAAAGTGATATGTCTTGCCAACTGGTGTTTTGGTATAGCATGATGAGCTCATTATGAAGTCTTGGCGAAGAGCGATTGTCTTGCCGATGGAAAACCTAATGTCAGTATGACTCTTGGCAACTACTTGGTGTTCGATATAACATAAAGGCTCGATATGATCTCTCAGCAAAGGTGGTAAGTCTTGCCGACTGTTGGGCATTTCAGAGTGACCTTTGAACATTAGTATGATGTCTCATCGAATGGCGATTGTCTCGCCAATGAGAATGTTGAGGTCGATGTGACTTGGGAACTTTGGTATGATGTCTTGGTGAGAGCAACAGGTCTACAATAGCTTTCTAGACTCAATGTAACATCTTGCCGATAGTGATAACTCTTGGCGATAATGATGATATGGTCTTGTGGCATCAGGGAGACACAATTAGTGTCTCACTGACATGCGACACAAGTTGATCATTGTTGACTAAGTGAAGACTATCCTATGTGGTGGCTTGTGGACCAATCAAAGGAAGTGATATTCAAATAGTTGGTGGTTGGATTTTTGCAGTAGTTGCCTGAACTGTCTGCAAGGAAAAATATACACCATAATGGAAACATCTACGACGATAATGATGTTGAGCTAGAGATTGTTGTTTTTTGATCTTGAACCGATTCACAAAGAGCTTGTTGAAGAACGAATGCATATATGTATGCATTAGACGTTCTATATTAGAGAGTCAGAGGCGATGAGATAGAGAATAGAGAGAGAGGACTGAGTGGCTAGCTAAAAGGCCGAGGCCATGAGGACAAAGCAGAGGAAGAGAGAGGTAGGGGTATGCTACTGGAATCTCTTCTAATCATGAATGCCATGGTTGATTTCTCAGGGAAAGTTTGCTACCAGTTGTATCGAACACGGTTGGTATGTTCCCACACAAATAAGAAAGTGTCTATGGGAAATTCATGCCTAGGGTTGGCTCCCATACATACTAACCATACCAAAGCTATACCTTCTAATAACTTTGATAAGGCAACAGACAACATGAAAAACAAGACTCATGAGGCAAGCAAAACTTCATATCCTAACACCTGTGAATAAACAAGATGGCTTCATGGGCAAGAAAATTGTGTTATGCAAGGTGGCCATATAATAGTTATTGTAAATACGAAATAGTGTAAAGTACATTCAAAGGGGTTTTGCTTAGTTCATGTAAGGTCTCAAATTAGGGAACATCATGCCTAATGTCATCAAGAGAGGACCAATCGAAGAATAGAAGATTCACAACCTAGGGAATGCAATCCACTTGGTATATCCACTAAGAGGAATATAATATGCTAAGAGAGATCATGCTCTTGAAGGGAATCACACCCAATATCATCACAAAGAGAAAGACACCTCACATGAAGTAAGAAGACCACACAATGAAATTTTTGTAATTGAAATGCAAAAGAATAATGCCAATGTGTGCCCCCACTTAAAATAAATTGTTAAAGACCATACTGTGAAAAATTTCTTTATAGTAGAAGAAGACATGAGAGCTTATTCAGAAATCCCTATGTTGAATGAAACTACATCATGAATAAAGGGTTTCCCCAAAAATGTAATGCTAAAAATAGAAATAAATGTATGTCACATGTGATCCAACTTAAAGAATGTCATCCAAATCCCAAGCTTTCTCCTATATAAACATGAAAGGTGGTCAACTAGCCAAAAGATGAGCTAAGATGGGTAATGATAGGCTACTCCTTGCATAAATAAATTAATTTCCAATGAATGTTAAACATGCAATAGTGAGTGTGCTATGATCCTACAACTATTACATGGAAAGGAGAAACAACTAATGTTATTGATTATAATGAGTAAAAAATGTATCAATTTGATGCATATCTAATGAGATATTACCACATGTAGTCTCTAAAAGTTTAGGATGCACCAAAGTTAGAGTTGTCTTGGAGAAATATTTTGTAAGAGTGTTGATATTAAGTGAAGGTATTTTTTATTCTTTTCTTTCTTTTGAATGGAAATAACCAAGACCATTAGTCATTCCTTGTGTGTTAGGATCTACCTTGTTCTCTAGCACCACATCCTTTTCCACTATAAGCAAGTTGTTTCATAACTTCATAACTTCTTCCATAAAGCTTTTTCATTTCTTTTAGATTTGGTGGTTTCTCATAATCAACTTCATCAAATTTTGTTGTGTAATTTGCTTCTCCTTCTAAAGTGGTTGAGGTAGATGCTTTCAAAATTTTGTCTAAATTTTGTGTTGAAATTATCATTGGTGCTTTTTTCTTTTCAAACTCTTTTGTTATGCTCTTGTATTCTCCCATGAATGTAGATGTGACATCTAAGGAACCCCAATCATCTTCCAATAACTTTGTGACTTCTTCAATATACTTTTCTTTATATTTCTCTTGCACGAGTTCCACTTGTATAGTTGGTGTCAATGTTTTCAAAGGATTTTGCTTATTTTTCTCAATGTTTAAAAAAATTTCTAGTTAAAGACTAGCTTCAATTGTATACACTTTGTTTTTGTAGACATACTTCCTTTTACAATGAAGGGTAGAAGGCACCCCATTCATTGCATGAATCTATGGTATTCCTAAAACAAGATTATATGAAAGATCATGAGGCATAATAGGGATTTGGGTTGGTAATGTGGCCTTTCCAAATATAATAGGAAAAGTGATCACACCAAGTGGTTGTTTTCCTACATTGTCAAATCCTCGAATTGATAAGGAATCTTATTCAATTCTTGATTTATCCACACCAAGCTTATCCAAAAGGGTTACAACACACACATTAAGGGCTGAGCCATTGTCATCAAGGGTTCATTTTATCCCTGTCATATTGAAATCAGAGCTTATCAAGTTGGATATCTCAGGTATTATTCATGTAGGAGACCTAAATTATAGAGAAACCCATTTGAGGAGATACCTTTAGAATTATAGTTTGAGGATACACCATTTGAAATCATGGGAGATAGGGATGATGATGATCCACCCAGAAACCATGGTAACAATGAGGAAAAAGAAGCCAAAGACATTGTAAGGGGTCTTGTAGCTTGGTAGGAATAGGTAGCGAATGTGTTGCAATAGCTTAGTATACCCATTCAACATTTTACCATTCCTAGGAGACTAAATCAGGACTAGGAGGAGAGTAGTAGTGTTGATGGAGCCCCATAGATGAGAGTAACTCCAACACACACCTATGACATGCCTACATGCCCTACATTTGTGAGAAATGAACCTAAAGAGGGGAACATGGAAGAGGAGGAAGGTGACGTGATCTTTGGAGATAACATGATGACACTACATGATGAGTGGGATGCTTTACAAATAAGCTCACACTCTCCACTTTTAATGGTAGCAACAAAGCTACAACTAGAGCTTGGGTTAGCAATTTGGACACTTTCTTGACCTTACGTCCTATTCTAGAAGAAGAAACCATTAAGTTCATAGCTTTGCATTTGGATGGGGTAGCCCATGACTGGTGACACCATAGATGGTTACCTTGTAGCATGACCGTATCAATTAATATTAGGAGTTCACAGATAGGCTTGTTGAGCATTTTGAAAAATGAGATCCAAAGTTGTACTTCAAATATCTAGCTCAACTAAAAAAAATGGGTAGTTTGGAATCTTTCATTCATGGTTGCAGGTATCTCAAAGAAGAGGCTAGTCCTATTATTTGTAGAGGGTCTTTATGAACCTTTAAAGGGTTGGATCAAGGATTTTGATCCCCCTACCTTGAAAGAAGCTATGATAAAATCTCATAGCATGGAACTTATAGCTCCATGTAGTAGGTTTGAATCAAAACCATCTTCATCCTATAACAACAACAAATCAAATCCAAAGAAATTAGAAAATGTTGATCAAAAGATGAAATTTGCAGCCCCTTTGGATAGGAAAACAAGTAATGATTTTCATAGGAGTAAGTTGTGTTTTTATTGCAAGGGTCCTTATGATATAAACCATGATTGTCCTCTTAAGCCTAAGGGTCAAAATATGCATATGGAGTGGTTTTTCAAGGGTGAAAATATGACTTATATAATAGACCATCAAGTTGATCAAGAGGATTTAGGGACTGAAAACTCAAAATTTGAAGTTGAAAATAAAGGAGAAAGTGGATTTCATTCATTCATGAGAATTTTTACATTTACTCTATTTTTGAATTCTTTGAAGTTTGTGCTAAGACAAGGGTTTCAAAGGATTTTCACCATTAGAGAACAAAAACTCTTTGGTGATATGTGATCTTGAGGCTATGAAAGACCAGATGAATCATCACTTCTAATAGGGCTTTATTATGGAGTCCATTTGTGCTTCATCAGAGTTTCTTCATTCAATTTATTTACAATTTTCAATAAGGAAGGGCACATCAATTTAGCTGCCTTCATTCATTAGTTTTAGACACCTAAGGAGCAAGCTATACACTTCTCTCATCATGTCATACTTCATAGTGGTGTGTGGTTGCATCTGGCTGGGGCATGGGAGCTGGAGGATGAAACACCTTCATTCTATGGCATCTGATGACTCTTTCTTGGATGCTTTGCTTCATCAGGGCCTCTAATCTAGTTTTAGCATGGAGAGATCACTATTAGGAGGTAGGCATTGCAATTCACTAGTTTCACTATTTTTTCCTAGCATGTACTAGATATTTCTTATTTAATAAATCCAAGGACCTTTTGGATACATTTTTTGTATGAAATTTACTTGTAGCAATTTCTAGTCACTAAATACAATTGCAGTTACTCCATTATTGCTTGTTTATTCAATATAGTACTATTTCTTTATTGGGATGCCACATCATTTGATGGCACATTGGGGTGTATGAACTTGTTGTAAGGAACTTTGAATCATGTTATGATAATGAGGGGAGGCTTGAATAAGGTCCCATAATGATATCTTAGTGGGAGTGTTCTTAAGTTGTTCAACAAGGTCATACTCCTTTCCACTTTGTAAAGGAAAATGAGGAGCACTAGGCAAGATACAATGAGGTAATGGGAAGGATGTTGGGGTTATTTGTCTTGGTTGTGGATTGTTTCTAGTGTTATATGTATGACAAATGGTATTGGAACTTGACTGCTATGACATATTATTCTTAGGTGGTTTGAGGATGAGGACAATGATTTTTTGAGTTTGTGGTTGGTTTGATGGTGGGGAAAGGATGAGTTTAGCCTTTGTAGGTGCAATAATTAAAGTATCTCTATAAATTCTAAGAATTAGAGGACACAAGGGAGTTCTAATTTTAAAAACCTCACCAAATTATCATTATTTTCATGACCTCTTAGTGAGAGAGCGTCTAATGTTACCTCATCATCTTCATCTAAGGAAGCCACATTACTATTGTTTGAAAGACATGCATCAGTTCTATCATTATCTTTCACCATGATATCTACCCTAGTAGGAGAGATTTTAGGAGAGAAGAAAACAAGATGTTTATCACATTCCATGGTTAGATTTTTTAAATTAACTCCATCACCAATATTGGAGGCATCAAGAGAGGAAAAACTATCATTGTCATGCTTACCAATGATTGGATCCTTTCATTCAAATAGATTTTTCCAAATGGTAGGAACATTTGGAAAGGGAGAAATTATATTTTCATGAATCTCAATAAATGTATCTTCTAACACCAAACTATCTTCTTCACAAATAGAAAGGATATTAGGAGAAGAAAAAATGTGATTATCATGGTTATACACTATTACATCCCCATGTCCTATAACTTCTTCCCAAGTAGGAGAGGTAGGATTGTCATAGCTCTCAATCATTGGAGATTTTAATACCAACATATCTTCTTCCCAAATAGGATAGATTTTTGTAGAAGAACAAATGTTATTATCATGATTGTCCACAACTGCATCCTCTTTCACTAAAGTATTCTCACAAGTAGGGGAGGTGTTGGGAGATGAATGGAGATTAGGTAGAATAATGTTAAGGAATGTTTCAATGATCTCATCTTATTGTGTCATAATATTTTCCCAAGAGGGAGGAAGAGAGACAATCAAGACTTTCACGATTCTCAAAATGATTGTATCTTCTTTCACCAAGATACCTTTGTCACTAGTAGGAGAGGTATCAGGAGAAGAAAAATTATGGTTTTCATGATTATCTATGATTGTATCTTCTTGTATCATATCATCCTCAAAAATGGGGGAGATTATAGGTTTTGAGTGAGTTATAGGCAAGGTGATATTAAGGGTTGTGTCAATGGTTTGTTTCTCTTGCTCTAATATGTTTTCATAACTAGGAAAGATAGTGGAAGGATGGCTATGTTTTTTAATGACCTCATTTTTGTGCTCTAAAATGAACTCATAAGAGGATATTATGTTAGTATATACAATCCATTCATAACCATATCAAAATCACATCTTTGAAAAGGAAACATCTCAACATGAAAAAGAAATCTAAAGGTAGCAACCAAAAGCACAAATAACAAGATTTCAATGCTCTAAAATGTAGATTAAGACCTAATCAGGGACTAATATGCTCAAGTGGGAATATGAGTCAAAATTGGGGTTTTTGGTAGTTTCAGACAGTGAAAAAAGGAGAGCATAAAATACTTACAAATCTACAAAAAAAATTGTATAGGGACTAATATGCCCAGGTGGGCGAATGAGTCCAAATTAGAGTTTTTAAGCCTGAATCAACAAATTATGAGTTGATTTTAATGTGTCTAGGTTGTATGCTCAATTGACTATTTACAATTATAGATTTCCAAAGAAATTGAATGATGCAAAATGCAAAAATGTAACCTAAATGCACTTTTTACTAATGCAATATTTAGAAGCCCTAAATGCAATTGAACTAATGCAAATCTAAGGCAAATTTAATGCAACGTAGATCTAGGACTACAATGTTATCAAAATCATAAATTCAAGGGTCCAAAGATTTAGTAAACAAAAATGAAGAAAATGAAAATAGGGTTCCACCTTTTGGGAGATGAAATTGGACATATTTCACACTTCGATTCATAAGGAAACTAGATCCCTCAACTAACTAACTCGATTGAGGAATGGCTAGTGGATTGGATAATTGGATGGGTGTTAACCATTAATTGAAGCTTCAAAAGGGAGAAATGTAAAAATTTATGCCAAATCATTATGAAACCTAGAAAATTGAAAGCATGAAATCAATTGATAAACTAAATGGAATAAAAAAGTACTTGAATGAATGGAGATGTAAAGAGAAGGTCTATAAACTCTATAAACTACTATTAGGGTATACACAGGGACTAATACGCCAAGTAGGGCATATGAGTCATGCTTTAGGGTTTTTAGGGAAGAATCTAGAATTCTTCTATTGACTATCAAGATCTATTAAACGATGACCAAAATATATCATAGGAAAAATTTACTAGGTTGGGAGATTTAATCCACCTTTAGGTTTTTCTAAGTATCTTTTTGAGTCCTCCAAACTTAGATCTAACAATATTTAATGTTGTTGGAAGGCTATATTAGGGACTAAATCAGCAGGTTGGAAGAATGAGTCTAGTTCACCTAAATTTACAAAACACACATCACAAGAGAGAAAAAATGTCTTTTTGTTAGAAGATGGTGGTTTGCCTTGGTCAAACCCCATTTTGGTAATTAAACCTTGAAATCAAATGAAATAGCATGAAGGAATGATGAATGCATAAATACAATGTTGCAACTCACCAAACCCTTTAAATGACTAGCATGAATGTGGATCTTGACTCTTGATTGAATGCTTGAAGATTTGTCTTGAATTCTTTCTTGAATCATGAAGCCTACATCATAAATGTTAGCTCACAAACACACATGAAGCATGAAGACATTCACATGATGCTTGAATCTTGATAACTTGCTCTTTGATGCAGACTCAGGAGGCTCAATCCCAATCCAATTGACAACCTAAATTCAAGAGGAGTTTAGCAAGATTAAAATGATCATATAAAGTAATTCAATCAGTCTTCCAAGTTCAATAATCATCAGAAGCACAATTTCCCAATTTCACCCTTCAACCCTAGTTTTAGTGCAAACCTAGTTTAGGGATTTTCATCAATATTCTCCAAAACAACTAAAAAAGTTAGGGATGGTTAAGATACCCTTTTTCAAGTTATACAACATACAAGAAAACCAATATCAACTCTTTTGGACAAGTTCAAAGATCCAATACTCTTGCCATGGAAAGGGCTAGTGGATTAGCCCACTTTTACAAAGAAGGTACCCTATAAACTCCACAAAACCTTATGAAACCTTGGGGAATAAATTAAAATGCCCAAAAACCACTAAATCCACCACTATTTTCTAGAGATGACTCTTCCAACATGGCAAACCATAAAACCATTGATTTTAGGCCTTCAAAAGGAGGGTTTATTGTAAATCATACCCCTAGACCTTCCCAAACCCTACCACCTATTCAAACATTCATAATTATTCCTAAAAAAGCTTTAAACTTCATTACATAGTTTATTTCTTCCAAAAAAACTCATAAACCATCCTTTAGTTCCTTACTTTCATAAGGAAAATCACCTAAATTCAACCTAGGGCAACACCCAAAACACACAAATACACTTCCTCTGACCTGCATGGAATTTAGATACCTATATTACAACAAATGGGGTCATTCCACCGAGTTAAAATTTCTACAATAGGTGGAATGCCCTAAAAACTCATTTTATTACTCTCAAACCACCAACTTGCACCAAAACATAACAATTTCAGGAAAACAGAGATAATTCACTACAAAATTAATGATTTTAAATAAAACCTAAAGCATTTGAAAGTAGACTCAATTCCCTAATATACCATGTCAACCTTCAACCAAGATCTAGAGTTGTACAGACTGTTCTAGCCAAGCAAAGTTTAGGAAATACCAAGAAAATGTGTAATTTCAAAGAAAAACTAAGTTTCTTCATTCAATATCTTCAAAATTGTGTTTACAACAATGGAATCAACTACATATACCTTCAATAACCTTCTCCAATTACTATAACCAACTAACCACCTTTTTTAAAGAGGTTTTTAACCCTTTACATTGCCTTTTATGCATTGTCTACTAATGATAACTCAAGATTTTCAACTTAGTCTCCCAAAGTTCCCTCTAAAGATTCAAACCTACATTAAATGGCTCATATGAACCTTATTACATCATGAGTGGTCTCATGGACCTCATTTAGCACAAAAATGACTCTAACTCCTAGACTAATCCTCATATAATGCACTTTGTAATTACATGCTTTTAGGTGCTCGTGCACCATACTCCCCGGGTACAAAAGATTTATGCCCCATAAATCACTCCATAGGTCTACTCCAACTCTCTACACAATCCCTTCAAACCTACTCCAAGTCACTTGCATGGAAATATTCCTCCAAGGTACTTTATACCCTTAATACTTTGCTTTGTCTTCACCTTGCCATGCTTGATCCTGCTCAAATGAATCTTCTTGCTGCCTTTTGTCTTCATTAACACCTACAAAAAAAATTCAATACACAAACCTAAACAACCATACATTATTATCTCTTTTCCATTCTCTACCATGAGCCTTGGCCAATTAGACATGTAGTTTTGCCCTTCAATTCTATTATCTGCAACATAATCTGCATTTTTCCCTTCCAATTTCATTTTAACCCTTGTTCTAACCACTATCAGAAGAATGAACAAATTAGGGAGATAACCATTGATTCCTTTCACTCTCAGCCTCTTATCCTTCCACTTCACATCTATATGCAGATGCGTTATTTTTGGATCCCTTGTCTCAATAACATACAACGGCCTTATTACTAAACTCAACAACCAAGGACAACTCACTGTCCCAATCTCAGAGTTTCCTCTCTTCTCCAACTCATTTGGAGACCACACATACTATCTTCTCTTAGCCATTCCTTGGCCTAGCACTGTCAACTTCTCAATATTAGCCTCTATCCTTATTGTAACCCTTTGCAAAACCCTTACCATCTGTCCTTCACCTCTCATGGTGACTATACATTCCAACCTTTGCTCAACTCCTGTAGACTCTCCAAACTCTTCCACAATCTCTTTCACTATTTTCTGCCAATCTTCATAGCTTACTGTCCTTTCCTTGACTTTCATAGCCTACTTATCACCTACTCTCAGGTCTTGTATCAAACCGTTGGATTCTACCATCACTACCTTCATGGCCTGCACTATATTCTCATTACCTTCTTGACTATCTAGCTTAGATCACTGAGATTCCATTCCAAGGACTTTGGTCCTATCAACTTCAAGAATAAAATCCATTTGTCCTTCATCTCCTCTGATTACTATGCTCACATTGATTTTCCACAACCAACCTACTCTTCATCACTTTCCATCTCCTTTGGCACTCATTCCCATTCATCTTCAACTTATCTTCTTCTTCTATCTTTGTCTTTAGTGCTACAACTCACTGTATTTGCAATGCTTGACTGTCTTTTATCTTCACTCATCCAAAGGACACAAAACCATCCCAACCATGATCTTCTCATCACCTTCAAGCCTTTCAATACTTGTTACTTTTCTATCATCTTTGGTACCTTCATCCTCTACCTTTACATTAGTATTTAGGACCTCTTTATCCATAGGTCTGTCACTCACATCTCCATATACCTGCTTCTTTTCATTTCATTGCCCATTCAATGGATAACTCACCTCTTCCCTTGTGTTTTCATCATGCACAAATGACTTGTGTTCTTGCAACTCTTCTTCACTCTTCATAACCTCATCTCTTCTCTTAAGGATCTCTGTCCCAAGAATCTTATTTTCACAATACTTATTCTAGTCTCATATACCTCTACATTCTTCATGGTTGCCTACCCTAGAACACTATCATTCCTCATTGAACAAACTCTTACCTATTCCTTATCTTCAACACAACATTCATGCCTAACCTGCTCTTTCAAGGTCTTTTCATTCCTAACCTCTTGTTTCTCACCATCCTTCACACTTTTCAACTTTGAATCTATTGCTACCCATGTTGTCTCAGCAATCCTTTCACAGGTGGTGACTGCAACTTTGTCTTCATCACATGCTCCATCCTTATCTCATGCCTTCAAGGTCTTTTCACTTCTTACCTTCACTTTCTTTGTTTCCTTTCTATCTTCAAGCTACTTTTTCTTATTCAATACTTCTTCATGGTGCTTTTCTTTCTCCATTGTATCCATGCTATGCCCTTTTGCCTCTTCCTTGTCTTTGTCTTCTTTGTATCCTAGGAAATTTTGTCTTTTCTGTAGTAGCACCCTTGTTTTCTTGTCTTGTCCATGATATTCTTCCACCAATGAATTCAAATCATAAATCCTCCTATCCTTTTTAATCTAGTAACTATTATCCCTACCATAGTACACAACAAATCTTTCCCAACACCATGGTTTCCCAAACATTAGATGACAAGAGTTCAATGGTACAATACCACATAATATTTTTTTCCTTATATTCACCTATTTGAAATTCAACCCATGATTTTTCTTTAACCAAAAATGTGTTCTCACCATTTATCAATGAAACATAATAGGGTGAATCATGTGGAAACCTTTCTAAGTTTAATTTTTCAACCAATTCAAGAGCTACCAAGTTATCCAAACTACTTGAATCAACCATAACCTTGCATACCTTACCTTTTCACATGCACCTAGTCTTGAAAATTGCATTCCTCATCTATGTCTCCTTCTCATTCAAACCTCTAATAGCCATGATGTCCTTTCTCCTTCAAATGCTTCTCCTTCAATCTTTAAGAGATCTACTTCCTCGCTCTTATCCCACTATGATGTAGAGTCGGGAGGCTCAATCCCAATCCAATTGACAACCTATCTTCAAAAGGAATTTAGCAAGATTAAAATGATCATATAAAGTAATTCAATCAATTTTCCAAGTTCAATAATCATTAGAAGCACAATTTCCCAATTTCACCCTTCAACCCTAGTTTTAGTGCAAACCTAGTTTAGGGATTTTCAACAATATTTTCCAAAACACCTAACAAACTCAGGGATTATTAAGATACCCTTTTGCAAGTTATACAACATACAAGAAAACCAATGTCAACTCTTTTGAACAAGTTCAAAGATCCAATACTCTTGCCATGGAAAAGGCTAGTGGATTAGCCCACTTTTACAAAGAAGGTACCCTATAAACTCCACCAAACCTTATGAAACCTTGGTGAAGCAATTAAAATTCCCAAAAAACCACTAAATCCATCACTAGTTTCTAGAGATGACTCTTCCAACATGGAAAACCATAAAACCCTTGATTCTAGGCCTTCAAAAGGAAGGTTTATTGTAAATCATACCCCCAGACCTTCCCAGACCCTGCCACCTATTCAAAAATTCATAATTATGCATGTACAATCTTTAAACTTCATTACATAGTTTATTTCTTCCAAAAAACTCATAAACCATCCTTTAGTTCCTTACTTTCACAAGGAAAATACCCTAAATTCAACCTAAGAAAACACCCAAAACCCACAAACACACTTCCTCCAACCTCCACAAAATTTGGAAACCTATATTACAAAAAATGGGGTCATTCTACTGAGTTACAATTGCTACAGTAGGTGGAATGCCCTAAAAACTCATTTTATTACACTCAAACCACCAACTTGCACCAAAACAGAGTAGTTTCAGGAAAATAGAGATAACTCACTCCAAAACTAATGATTTTCAATCAAACCTGAAGAATTTGAAATTAGAATTAGTTTCCTAAGATACCATGTCAACCTTCAACCAAGATCTAGAGTTGTACGGACTGTTCCAGCCAAGCAAAGTTTAGGAAATACCAAGAAAACTAGGTTTCTTCATTCAAGATCTTCAAAATTGTGTTTACAACAATGGAATAAACTACATATACCTTCAATAACCTCATCCAATGACTATAACCAACTAACCACCCTTGTTTAAGAGGTTTTTAACCCTTTACATTGCTAATTATGCATTGTCTACTAGTGATAACTCAAGATTTTCAACTTAGTCTCCCAAAGTTCCCTCTAAAGATTCAAACCTACATTAAATGGCTCATATGAACCTTATTACATAATTATTGGTCTCATGGACCTCATTTAATGCACTTTATAATTACATGTTTTTAGGTGCTCCTACACCACTCTTGAATGCTCTTGATCTCAAAAACTTGCTAGGATACTTGGATGCTTGGAATCTCTAGATCTTAGATAAATTTCTAGGTTAAATAATGATTTAAAACCCTTTTTTAAGAGGAATCCTATCTAATTTACCATTTATTAGATCCCAGATGCATATAGGTCCCAACTAGGGGGACTAATATGCATAGGGTGGTGTATTAGTCCCACCTTGAGTTTTCAGAGTGAGAATGTCAGCAGGATTAGAATATTAAATACATTTATTGAATTTTTTGAGATTTCAATTGAAATAAGCCCTAGGATACGTAATAAAGGGTCTTAGGGGCCTATTAATGATGATTAAAGGACATGAATGCAATGGTATTAAAATAGGTCCAAGAAAGTGTGAAATTGTACTCTCTCCAAGAAGGGAGTATAATTTTTGATACAAAATGAGGAAACTTTACAATAGTGGTCATGTGGTAAACTATGGGTAAAGTGGAAATGAGCTGGTTGGACTATTAGAGTGCACAAGAGGATAAATTTCTTATTTTAATTAGTTACAAGAAACTCTGTGAGGAAACATCAAGATAAATTTTAGATGAGGCACTCCTTCCATCTATAATAAAAAATTGGCCATTTGAAAGACCAATTTTAATGAATGATGGGTTTTTTGAAATTACCTCACACAAGAAGGATAGACCAAGAGCAAAGCAAGAAAAAAGGGGGTCCTCATTTTGCTGAGGTAAAAATGAGGTAGTTTTTGGATATATGCACAACACCATCCTCAACCATGTCATGTACAAAATGTTATTGGACTCCAATGTGATTTGTCCTCGCATGGAAGGTTGGATTATTTTCTAAACATAGAGCACTCTAATTGTCATGACAAATAGTAATCTTTCTTGCATTAAATTGAACATTTAAACATAAATTATTAAGACAAATGGCTTCTTGAAAAGCATGAGTGGATATTGTGTACTATTCTTCTTCCGTGCACAAACAAACTATTGATTTCTACTTACTCATCAAACTAATAGCACCACCATTGTGAACACATATCCATTGGTGGATCTTCTATTGTCAATGTCATCTGCTCAATCACAATTCATATAAACATGAATACAAATTTAATGTTGAGGTCCTTTAGGATAACCATGAAAACACAAGGAATACTCAAAAGTGCCCTATAAATATATGAACACTCTCTTAATTTTATCTCAATGTACCCATTCATGATTAGCCATTAAACAACTTAGAACTCCCACTACATGGGAAATGTCTTGCCTTGTATAGAGTATATCATATATTAAACTACCAACAACACTTGAATAAGGTATCTAAGTAGGATATTTTTGAAAATCATCCACATATAGCTTCATTATCTACAACACAAAAACAACCAACTATCTACAAGTTTTCATGGTGAATCTCTCCAACACTATGTTCACATACTTTCTCTAGCTTAACTAAATAAATTTTTGTCTCTATCTCTTCTAATCTTTATTCCCAAGATGTATGTTTCTATACATAAATCTTTCATTTTGAGTGGTTTTGAAGAATGAGACTTAAAGTCATAAATGAAATCCTTATCATTCAAAATGAACAACATATCATCCACATATAATGCGATAATGAGAATGTGACCATTATAAGTTTTATAGTAAATACAATGATTGGATTTAAGCCTCTAAAATCTAAAATTCAACATAAAATTATCAAAATTTTGGTGTCACATCCTAGGAGATTACTTCAAAACATATAAAGACTTCTTCAACTTGCAAACTAGATGTCATTTAACTTGTACCATGTAATACTCAAGTTGTAATATAAATTTCTTCCTCCAAATCACCATGAAGTAAAGTTTTCTTCACATCGTTCTTCTCAACTTATAAATCATAGGATGCAACAAGTGATAATAAAAAACTAATGGATGCTAACATAGCAATAGGAGATAATATGTCACCATAATCAATTCCCTCCATCTATGAGTAACCCTTCACAACCAATCTTTATTTATTCTTTTTAACACTTGTATCAAGACAAAATTTATTTTTAAACACCCATTTGCAACCAATAGGTTTATGTATATCATGAAAAAATACTAGATATGGCATGTAATTTTTATTTAGTACAATTATATTTTCTTCCATTTATTTTATCTAGGAATATGCATTACTCATACCCATAGCCTCACTTACAATCCTTGTCTCATCGATATTAGTAATAAAAGAAAAAATACAATTAAAATCCAATAATGAACATCCAAACCTTTGAGGTGAATATCAAAACCTTCCAATTTTTTGTTTAATCTGCATGGACCTCTTCAAAGATTGAGGTTGGGGTTGTTCATCTTCTAAATTTTCAAAGTTGCTAGAGCTCACCTCATCACTAGGTCCATCATGGGATTCTAGTTCAAATTTCTTATGGTTAAGAGGAATTGGAACCACATCTAAGTTATTTTGGTCCTTTGTAGGTTGTTGAATAGTGAAAGAAGGTGTCATCTATTTAAAGATAACACTTCTACTATAGATAACTTTCTTTTCCACTAGATTCCAAATATTTTACCCTTTGACACCAACACGATAGATGATGAAGATAAACTTAACTTCCTTATATAACTTGGATCTCTTCTCCCTCAACACATGAGTATATTCCTCACAATAAAACTCACAAAGATGTCTCAATGATGGGTTCTTGCTTGACCACATCCATAGGTTAATTCTCAACAAGTTTTGATGTAGGAGATTTGTGGACCCAATAGTAGCTAGTAGAAACAACATCAACCCAAAAGTTTTGTTTAGGGCTATATCCAATCAATGTATTCCTAGCCCTCTACATTTATTTCTTGTTCATCCTCTCTACAACTTAATTTTTCTAAGGGGAATATGAAGTTGTCTTATGCCTCTTAATCCCATGTTCTTTATAGAACTTGTTAATTTTTTTAGAACAATACTCACCACCATTGTCAATCCTCAAATACTTAATTGTTTTATCAATTTGATTCTCACAAAAATACTTAAAGTATTTGAACCAGCTAAATACTTCAAATTTACTTCTAATAAAATAAACCCATGTCCTTCTATGGTAAAATTCTATAAGAGAATACAAAATATATAGATCTTGATAGTGACAGAACATTCATGAAACCAAACACATAAGATTGGATTAAATCTAATAGCCCAAAGACTTATGAGAATCAAAATGAAAATTAACACAGTTCTATTTTTTATATACAAAACTTTCACAAAAATAAAATTAAAGAAAAATAATTTAACCCCTCAACAATGATTTTCTTCAAGGCACTAAGATCCTTTTCACTGTTGGTGTAGGTTCTTATTAAATTCCTAGTGGGTTAATTTATTTTCCCTTGGTCCTATATTTTTTCTTTCACTTTATTAAGCTTTCTTGGGATAATAAAGTGATTTTATTACTAGGAGATAAGTGATGTCTTTTCCCCTTCCTTAAAGGTGGAATACTTTCCACTTTTGGTGGCCATCTCCACTTTGGGTGGTCCATATCTAGTTTTGGTGGTTGATTCCTATTGGTTGAATTTTCCTCCTCCATGCTCTCCTTGGTTTTGTATAAACTCACTGCCTATCTTGTATTTTCATTGATTCATGTATTGATTCATTGATCTTCTTTCAATCTTTGCATTGTATCTTTTCATCTTGGAAGATCTTAATGCAATTCTATCATATTGACATTACATAATCTCTCAGAATCTTGGTTTACATTCTTATGTTTTCCTAGTTTATGAAACATTGATTTTCTCTTAAAAATTTCCTTGGTTCATTCAATCTATTTCATATTTATAACATGGTATTAGAGCCTTTGTTTCAAGAAATCTAATTTCATAGATTCTTGATTAAGAGATTGAGTTTTCTTGTAAAAATCTTGTAAATTCCTATATGCTTCTCTTGCATTTTGAACAATCTAGAGAATTAGAAAGGGCTTGCAGTGATTTAATTATCTCTTTATATTGCATATGTGTTTTGTGATATCTAGGTGAATGCAACATTTCTAATTATGATGAAAACTTTTTTGACCATTCCAACACATTGATGAGGCTCAAGAATGTCAATATTGGCTTTTGTTTCATCCAAATTGGACATCATTCAACATAGTTGCAAAAGAGGGTTTGAAGCATAGATTTGGAAAACAATGTTTTATTGGGACATTTTCTTCCCAAACGACTCTTGTCATTGTCCTCAAAAGACCCATAAACTGCTATTCTCATATAAAATTTGTCTATTTTAGACGAATTTAAGTTTTTGCAAATTTTTTATTTTTTCGAGGGTCGTCACTCTAGGCTAAATTCAACCATTTAAAAAAAAAAAAAACATAACATTTGCTTTGGTTCACAATTTTTTTAAAATGAGATATTGCCAGAAAGCTGTAGATGAGAACTTTCCATCCATGGAGGTATTAAAAATAATTTTTTCCATTTTCTCCCAAAAATTGTAGGTTGAAGCATTTTGTTGCTAATTCCTTCAATAGGCCATAAATTTTTCCTTAGTGCTTTGATTTTGAAAAACAAATAGGTGTTGGAAAGGTATTGAATAACACAACATAGATATAAGACTATTTTTTTTAGATTTTATATCTGATTTATTTTGTATCAAAAGTTGTAATTTTGGCTATTTTGAGCCTATTGAGCATTATATCTTAGAAAAGGATTTGTAATCACACTGGACTATAAAGTGCCAATGTTATAACATTTGGAGGGTGTTTTTTGATACAATTGAAAAGGGTAGAAATGTATTGGTCTTCTTATTTGGTGTTATTTGCACTCATTCTTGGTGGGATTAAATAAGCAATTTGCAATCAT
The DNA here is from genome assembly GCA_007258455.2 of Sequoia sempervirens. Classification (NCBI taxonomy): domain Eukaryota; kingdom Viridiplantae; phylum Streptophyta; class Pinopsida; order Cupressales; family Cupressaceae; genus Sequoia; species Sequoia sempervirens. The sequence goes on from VDFB02193867.1 coordinate 625,105,466, forward strand.
GAACTAAGATAAAGTTCCATTTAAGGGGGGTTAATCATGTTTATTCAATTTCATCCTTCTGTTGAAAGGATAAATTTAAAGAACTATTATCTTGGAAACAAAGGATAACTAATCACTACGTTGAGTGAAATCTACTATCCTATCCCCTTGGACTCGTTTCTAAGTCAAGTGACATTTATCAAAAGAATGCATGGTCTATGGAATAATATGCCTTACTATTCCTAAGGATAATCTACATCACATAGAGGACACTAAGTGACCTATCACTACTTGGACCATCATTGTAATGACCTCCATAGATTTAACATAATTAAAATCACAAATTACTCACCATCACATGCATAGAAAGACATTTTCCCAATGCACAAGAAAAAAGATAAAGATTTATATTGAATTAAAAATTTGAAGTACATGTGTCCTTTATAAGGAAATCTTATGGGAATATTTCCCTTACAATAGACCTCTTGTTTGAGAGGAAAATTATACAACAAATTGATACTTGAGCCTTCCTAATAGGATCCCTTCAAACTTGAAACTCCTTTGACCACTTTAAGGGTGAGAACATCAATTTGAGTGCATTTTCTCCCTACCACAAAGTGAATCACTTCCCCAAAATTCTTCAATCCATCAAAGAATACCTGACCCAACACAAGGAAAACTAGAAATGCAATATTGAATAGGAGTAATGGAATATGTGTAGTAAGTCATATCAACCTCTAATCATATCATGAGCATCACATAGATTACACCAAAAATGTCATCATACTTGCTTCTTTTGCCCATACGTAGTCATTCATGGAAACTACATACCATTTCATGCTTGGTCCACCTTTTCAACGAGAGTAACAAGATAAATCTTAACAAGTACATGTAGGCTATCAGGATATCATGTGTATCTACATGGAAAACTTTCAATTATCTTTTCATAAGCTGCATATCTCAAGAAATGTAGTGGATCTAATATAAGAACATGCAAATTTAAGCATGGAAGTAAATAAAATGCAATATTTTATAAAGTAAAGAAGGTGTATCACATGTATGTATCTTAAGGAACATATGCTTATAGGTAATTATGTGTACACATTCTTATAAAATCCAATACAACATAATCCATTATGGTATTTTAGATTCAAGAATGTCAACATGCATACATACCCAATTCAAATATTAAGAGAAGTTGCACCAAACTTAAAACACATCTTTTAATCCTCACCATTTAGACCTTCTTGAAAGAATCTAACTTATAGTTCATGCATAAAGGTTATAATTATTTAGTCTTTCCAAAATCCAACCCTATAATATCTAGGTTGTGCCACCTAGTAACAAGGACTTTACTATTTCTCTAAAGGTGAGAGAATTCATTGAGTTTCTTTTAATACATAAACTATTCATTGATTATCCTTTTGTTCCAAATAGGTTGTATGGATTAAGATACCCCTATAATTTTAATCTAAATTGAAGAAATCCTCATACAAGTCAACCCAAGTAGGATTATGAAAAAGGGAAAGAAAATCCATTCCCTTGTTCTAGTATCATACTTCACTCAATCTAATGATTTTCTCATGATTCCAACTTTACTCTCTAGAAATCACGTCCATTAATTGAGCATGAACCTTAAGTCTACTATGCACTTGTGTGGTTGAGAATCTCTTATATTTATAGATGTCTATAATTGTATAGACTAGCAAGGCAATAAATAATTGTTACATATATAGGTAATTATCTCCAATAAAAGAAAGGATAGCCAATCTTAAATTTTTATCAAAATAGAAACTTTCACCTCTTACACTACTTTTTGTGAAAAAAGTGACTAAGTCAACCTCTTTGAAAAATAGTGCTATCAAGCGATAAGCATTCAAACTTGTAGGTGAGCACCACTACTATCTTTGCCTAGTGGCCTAGTGATTTGGCAAGTTCTTTCCGTTCTACAGGTCCTAACTAACCTACATCACATGATAATAAATTCAAATCCATTGTTCATGGGTCAAAGCCTACAAGAAGGGGTTATTATTATTTGCAAATCAAGATGATCCTTCATAACTTGCAAGGAGTTAATACAAGCTACTTTACTCTTCATTAGCTTGGCCCGTACATAGGAGTTCAATGAATGAATTCAACCATACACCAATCGAATAACTTGAATCACTCAAATTTAAATCACAAAAGGATGTTTATTTTTTTCCTCAACCAAAAGCTAAAGGTAAGGGGCTTTACATATGTTATAGCCATTATTATTTCATAGGATATTACATATAGATAACTAGTCATTAAGGTACTATGCAGACCTTGTTCAATTTGAGGCTGTGTTGAACACGCTATTTCCTCGCAAGGTTTCATAATGGATAATCTCTTAGTTAGAATAGGAAACTTCATAGCCACCATCTTTGCTATCTTCATCATTCCATGGGTCTAATATGGGTACAACAAACATAGTTCCCCAACCACACAATGGGGGTGCATTTTTTCATAGAGAGAGAGTTGATTAAGGAAAATCCTACCATTCAAACCATAGGTAAAACCTATGACTAGAAGTATCCTCAATCTAGCAAAGAGCTCTGTTTGCTAAAACATACTTCTATGTTGTTGCTATCACTAGTTCTGTGTTGAACATTCTCCACTTCATCTATTGCTACAGGGTCACTGGTTCAATACAAAAACTTCTAACTCTCTCACTCCAATGGTTGCAAAGACATTATTTTTGTTTTTGATTAACAAGCTCATGAGAATGAGTGCTTCATTCAAATTTCAAATTCACCTAACCTCATTAATTTGTTGTAGGCTGCAACAACTATTTCAAACTCAAAAATATGTGCTCCATTTCAAATTCAAATATACCTACCAAAATTAAACATTGTAGGATACATTGGGAGACAATATGAAAATCTTCATCTCACATGGGTGCTAAGTAGACAAGTTTGCTTACTATAGAATTAAATATTCCAACACTTCCCTTTAATTTGTGGGCCAATTGTCATTCAACAATTTCCTTTTGGAGCTGATCTTCGAAGCTATCCATAATGCCAAGCCTATCTCTTAGGAATTCAAAACTGTTCTTAGGCAATGCCTTGGTGAAGATGTCAATGAGCTATTGCTCAGATCTACAATACTGAAGTTCTATCTCACCTTGTTCCACCAATTCCCCTATGAAGTGATAATGAATCTTGATGTGTTCTCTTCGTCCGTGGAAGACTGGATTCTTTGTCAGAGCTATGAAGGACACATTGTCACAATGAATGACTATGTTGTCAACTTGTTGCTATAAATTTGCAAGGATCCTCCTCAACCAAATAGCCTGACATACTGCTACATTTATGGCTATGTACTCTACTTCTACTGTGTTGAGAGAGAAAATTGACTGCTTCTTTGATGCCCATGAGATTGCACCCAATCCCATGTTGAAGACATAGCCAGATGTGCTCTTCCTATCATCCACATTTTCTACCCAATCACTAACTATGAAACCATCCAACTTGAAATCATTGGATGTTTCATACAAAATGCCATAACTGGTTGTTTGATCCATAAAGTGGAAGGGATCTATGACAAATGTTGCTTAAGTGATTATGAACAAAGTCATAAAGACATCAACAATGAAGTAGCAGGAACATTAAGAGAGAATTCAAAACATAGAACCAAGAGAGAGATAAGAAGACACCAATTTAATTACGGAGTTCATCCGAGTGGACTACGTCTCCAGGTCAAGCTCAATCGAGTGATCAATCTATTGAAATGTTCTGAAATGGCAATACAATCTCCACTAGAGCAACACTGCTTTACAATATCTTGTAGCCCTTCCACAAAGTCATACAAAAGTCTCTCACTCACACCCCTCTCAAAAGCTCTCAAGGCTAGGGATGACTAACAACGAGGAAGAAAACTAACTTTTCCTAATAGGATCTACTACAAGACTCAAAACATCAATACATCACAACTCAAATATTCTCCTAATTCCCTCTAAGAAATTCTCTCACAAAAAGCCTCTCAAAGACTAAGAGAAAGCGGTACAATGGAGAATGATCAACTGATGGATCAGTTTAGGAAGTGATGATCAACTAATGGATGATGAAAAACACTCCAAGACTCCTCCCTTTTATACTTGAAGTTTACCCGATATGGTAGAAAACCATATGATTTGCAAAATCTCCCTTATTCCTCCATTTACATATAAATCTTTATCAAAAATCCCCATTATTAATTCTAAGCCCTTCATTTTTCTATTATTTTTGGGCTATTGTTTGAGAGGTTGGTTTGTTTTATTTGTTTTATGTCCTGCAAATGTTGTTGCAGGACATCTTAGAGGAGTGGAACAGGAGAAGTCCTCTTGTATTTGGGAGTGGACACATATGTGGTTTTTGTCTGCATTTCAAGGATACATCATCCTCATACTCCCCACTTACACTACCTGATAGTACGAGAGCTTCTTCAGTGATGAGGCCCATGGCTAGATTTACTTGTGGCCATGATTGGGCTATCTCTCCTGGTGCAGTAGAGTGTGCTTACTGCCGATAGATGGAGTACCTTCAGACTCTAAATCTGCCTGATAGTGACAGTAATTATCTCGAAGCCTCTTTTTCCATCAAACAGAAGAAGTCAACAGAGGAGGAGCAAGACTCTTTTGCACACTTCGAGAAGCACACAAGAGGCATAGGATCGAAGCTACTCAAGAAGATGGGCTTCAGAGGGAAAGGCTTTGATATTTCTGAGCAAGGCATCACCAGTTCGGTCAAGGAAAAGAAGCGACCATGACACCAAGGATTGGGATTCAGAGAAGGAGATGGACAATCCTCTAGAGCTCAAAACTTCTACAACCACTATGGCATCAGTGGACATTGGGAGGCAAAGTGTTGGAAGCTGCATCCAAAGCTTCATCATCGATCAAGGTCTACTGAGAGACCCAACCACCAGAAAGTTGAGGAGATGAAAGCAGAGCTGGCAATAGCTACCACTTTTGAGGTAGTCCTAGCATAAATTCAACCACAGCCTGAGAAACCTGTGAAAGAGAGTTCCTTTGAACAGCTTCGTAGGAGCTGGGAACAACACTCATTAAACTAGTATATCAATTTGTGTGTTTATTACATCTTTTGTAGTGTGATGAATATGTTGATAAGCTAGTATTGTTTTGTGAGCTCTGAATAAACTTGTTTGTAATAATTTTTATGAAGTTGTATTTCTCTAGAGATTGAGAATTTGTAAGGCTCTTGGAAGCCATGTCTTGTAATCTGGAAAGAGAATACTTTGTAACTTCTTATTGCAGGTATGTTGTTAAGTACTTGTACTTGCAAATTTCAAGTGTGAAGCTTCAATTAAAGGGCACTTTTCTGATAGAGTTGTTGAGAATGGTCAATAGTGACCTTGTATGTTCTCAGCTTGAAGACTCAGTGATCGTCATTTGGAGGATAAGTCTGAACTCAAATGGAGTTCTTGAAGGATTTATCAATGAAATTGTTGCTAGACCCAAGCTATATGGTGGAGCCTTGAATCAGTTATTCTAAACTACAAAGGTGAAGGAATGTTTCAGGCTGAGGTGCAGATACCATGCTCGAGTAGATGGAGGAGCAATAGAAGCATGCCCGAAGATGTTGAGATATGCAGAATGTGAACTACCTGTGAGAAGCACTGAGGGACAGGTTTATCATACTTAGTTTTTCCTTCTTGCTTTGGGTGTTTTAAGTTCCATTTTTGAACTGCATCATGAGGAGTTGTGAATTCTTGCATTTCCAAAGTGTAAGACCCCAACAGGCAGATGTGATAGTGTGTTATGGTGATTCAGATCATGGTGAATGGAAAGATGCTAAATGCGAGATGTTTTTCAAGGAACTATACACTTTTGGAGGACCAAAAGTTCTTCAGTGGGGAGGTTTGATCTAGGTGGATCTTTAGGACCTAAAATTGAAATGTTCCACTTTCTCTTAGAAGTAGTGCCATCACATAGAGCACAGAATCCTGAATCTGGCACAACTTGAATGGGTGAAAAAGGAGTCCATTTGCTCAAGTTACGCGTAGTCAAAGTTCGGTCAACCTTGGACTAGGAGGCCATCTAGAAGGTGAAAATTTGACCAACTCAGAATCAGCCAAAAGTGGTGTTAGTTTAGAGGGCTCATCGACACGATCACAACAAAGTTTGTTTCGTCGAATTTTGAGTCCGTATGTCCAAGATATCGTAGGTCAAAGCTTAGTCAAAGGCTGGTCAACTTGGCTATCAAGGATGAGGAAAAAGGTGGAAAATTCATCATCATAGAATTTGGTGAAAGTGGTACCATCATGAAGAGTTCGTCAAGACCTTTCCAATGGCATTCGTTTCATGCAAATCGGACATCATGTACGCGAGTTAGAGCCAGTCACAGTTTCCACTTGACCAAGCTACCATGTAGTACGATTGCTGACATCAGCATGACATCATCCTGCTGACTTGGAAGACACGTCATTGTACGGAAAATGACATGGACCAATGGGGTCTTGACATGTGGCCGTCTGTACCATCCGTACATATCGACATAGCATGATGATGTGGCAGGTGATGTCAACTTGGTCAGTGAATCAACTACTGACATGTGTCCTCCAACTGAAGTGGCCTTCTGACACATGGCAGTGAGTTGGCATGATGATGTGGCAGCCAACTGGATGCTGACTGGGCAGCTGCATCTTTAGGTGATGTGGACAGTTCAGTGAATAGCCTTCTGACACGTGGCAGCGTTGGCATGGTGACTGGGCAAATGCGTGGACAGTAGTATCTAATCAAATCTTGCCACATGGCACAGCGAGGATGCACACGTGCTTCCTTATCTTCTGCCAGTGTGGGTTAGTCTGTTGTTTGGTAAAAAGAAGTTCAAGGTGTTTGGAACCCTGAACCTACCATTTTCCACTTAGGCCGCCGACCAACTCGCCTACGAGTTCGGGCTTTACGATATTAAGGCATTGGTTGGGTTTGTTGATTATTAGTTGGCAAACGGGTTTTAAAAATGGCTAGCGGGGGTTTTGAACCCTGAACTAGCTGGGTCCCAAAATACTTGCTCACCATTAGACCACCATCGGATTTGAATATGTAAGGTGGGCTAGTTTTATATAACCAATGGTTAAGGCCGAAGCCTAAACCAAATAACTAATAAATGGTTATTTGTTAATAAAATAACCAAACCCCTCAAACAAAAAAAAACAACCCAAGCCTGAGAATCAATTGAATGAAGGGCTCCCAAATTATTTTAAAAGGTTAAGGGGGTTGTTGTTTTGATTTATATGTAAAAATTAGGAGATAGATTTGTTTTGAGGAGATATGGGGAAATTTTGCAAATCATATGGTTTTCTACCATATCGGGTAAACTTCAAGTATAAAAGGGAGGAGTCTTGGAGTGTTTTTCATCATCCATTAGTTGATCATCACTTCCTAAACTAATCCATCAATTGATCAGTCTCCATTGTATCCCTTTCTCTTGGTCTTTGAGAGGTTTTTTCGTGAGAGAATTTCTTAGAGGGAATTAGGAGAACATTTGAGTTGTGATGTATTGATGTTCTGAGTCTTGTAGTAGATCCTATTAGGCAAAGTTAGTTTTCTTCCTCTTTATTAGTCATCCCTAGCCTTGAGAGCTTTTGAGAGGGGTGTGAGTGAGAGACTTTTGTATGACTTTGTGGAAGGGCTATAAGATATTGTAAAGCAGTGTTGCTCTAGTGGAGATTGTATTGTCATTTCAGAACATTTCAATAGATTGGTCACTCGATTGAGCTCGGCCCGGAGATGTAGTCACGTTTGTGATGAACTCTATAATCAAATCGGTGTCTTGTTTACTCTCTTTTGGTTCTATGTTTTGAATTCTCTTTGATTAATGTTCCTGCTACTCTATTGTTGATGTCTTTATTCCTTTGTTCATAATCACTTAAAGCAACGTTTGTCATAGATCCCTTCCGCTATATGGATCATTGTTCCATTGACATACCCGAAAAATCCTTTTTCTTGCTTACCAATGTGTCTCCTTAGGTTCCTCCATGAACCTAGATATCAAGCTTACTAAATACATTAAATCAGGTCCAATTGATGTTAAGTACATAAAAATTTCAACCATGCTTTTGTAAAGAGTTGGGTTCACTTCCTTATTGTTGTCACTCTTGCAGAGTTTCAAACCTGTTGTTGTTGGTATGGGGGCAAGTTTGTTGTTATTCATTTTGAACCTTCTTAAAATTTGTTTGGAATAATTAGATTGTGAAATAAATATGCAATGCACTATTTGTTGAACTTCTATCCCAAAAAAATACTTCAACAAACCTAAATCCATCATCTCAAATTCATTTTTCATCACCTCCTTAAAATCTGCAATTTTGTTGTCACTATTACAAGTAAAAATTAAATCATCTACATATAAAACAATAATTAAATATATCACCTTCAACTTATTTGATGTAGAGTGTGGGCTCACTGTTACTCTTGCTAAATCCATTGCTCCCAAAATATGTGTCTATTCTATTGTACCACTCTCGAGGTGCTTATTTCAACCCATAAATAGCTTTTTGGAACCTATAAACTTTGTCCTCTTGCCCTGGGACTTCATAGCCAGGTGGCTACTCCACATACACTTCCTCCTTCAGCACTCCATTCAATAAGGCTAACTATACATCCATCTGATACACTTTCCTCTGATGATGTGCTGCAACTGCTATCACTATTCGCACTATTTCCAACCTTGCAACTGGTGCATATGTCGCATCATAATCTATACTAGGCTATTGATTGTACCCTTTCATGACTAGTCTTACCTTGTGTCTTTCAATTTTCCCTTCTGTAGTACACTTGGTTGTATAGACCCACTTCACTCCAATCACTTGCTTACCCTTAGGTAAATCGGTCAACTCCCATGTTTAATTCCTCTCTATAGCCTCCAACTCTTCATCCATGGCCTTACACCATTTCTCTTCTTTCACCACTTCCTCAAAGTATGTTGGATTAGTATAGGAAAATAATGAAAAATCCAAATTTTTATCAAAATTAGCACACTGTGTGCTATCATAGATCTCCCTCAAACTCCTTGTCTTATGTGGCATCAATGATGCGAGTGTAGAGTTTGAGTTTGCTTCTGAACTACTGCTACTCTAACCTTTGGAGCTACTGTACTACTAATTGTCTGAGCTACTACTTTGTTGAATTCTAGAGCTGCTAGACTGTTGTCTCTATTCAGTGTTGCTAGACTGTTGTCTCTATTGAACACTATTAGAGTTACTTTTCTACAGAAAATCACTGGAGTGTTGTTTTCTAATGCTCTACGGTAGTTTCTTCTTGAGCTACTACTCTCTTGAGCTCCCCCTATGTTTCTATCATTTGCAACTTCTTCGTCATCAATGGGTATTGTTACTGAAATACCTTTGGTGTCTTCCACTATTCCATCCCATGCTTCATTCTCAATAAATATAACATCCCTACTAATCACAACATTCTTGGTGATGGGATTGTACAATTTTTAGGCTTTTGACTCCTCACTATAGCCTATGAAGATGCACTTTTCTCCTTTATCATCAAATTTTTTCCTCTTCTCTTTTGGCATGAGTGCATATGCTACACACCCAAATATCCTTAAGTGATCAACACTCCATTTGTTGTTTGTCCATGCTTCATCTTGTGGAAACCTATCATAGACAACCTTTGTGGAGCACCTATTCAGTATATAGATTATTGTTGCTACAACTTCTCCCCAAAATATGTGTGACAACCATTTTGCTTTCAACATACTTGTCGCCATATCTTGAATGGTCCTATTCTTCCTCTCTGCCACTACATTTTTCTATGGAGTATACCTTGTTGTAAATTTTTTGTGAATTCCCTCATTCCTACAAAAATTTAGAAATTCATTGGAGATGTACTCTCCCCCTCTATTTGTTCTAAGGGCTTTGATATAGTGACCACTCTCCTCAATTGTTTCCTTAAACCACTTAAAATTTTCAAAGGATTCCGATTTGTTTTTCAAGAAATAGACCCACATTTTTTTGCTATAGTCATATATGAAGTCATGAAATATGTATTACTAGCTAAAGTGGGGGTATTCATGGGTCCACACAAATCTGAGTGCACTAACTCTAGTGGTGCCTTTGCTCTCCTAAAATACCTAGATTGGAAAGGTTTCCTATATTACTTTCCTAAAATAAAAGCCTCACACTTGCCATCGGGTTCTATAATGGATGGTAAACCCCTAACCATCCCTTTCCTAGACAATAAACTTAAACTTGAAAAGCTTAAGTTCCCATACCTTAAATGCCATGGTTTGGATGGGTCTTTGATGACTGTCTTGAATGCATAATTTTGTTCGACTGTCAACTGTTGTGTGACTACTATCAATTCCAGTAAACAGTGTTGTTGCTAACCGTCTATTGTTCATGTTGTAGACACTATGTGATTCCTAAGAGGAAACATTTTTTTTCTTGTCATCTACACTACAACCATCACTCTTTTGCTACCTCTTATATCAAATATCTTTCATTCTCCATTCTCCATCAGGATTTTGTAACCATTTTGGACCATTTGTCTAATGCTCAATAAATTATGTTTCATGTCAGGGGCATAATGAACATCTTGGATTTGCTACCTCTCACCATTCTTGGTTTGGATGTTGACTACACCTCTTCTAATGGAAAGAACCTTCTCATCACTTCCCATTTTGATCTCATTTTTTATACTACTATCAATGGAGGTAAAGAATTTTTTGTTACCACTCATGTGGTTGTTGCATCCATTGTTAGAGTACCATACTTCATCATTGTTGTGTTCAATAAGATTGCAAAAAATGAACGAATTTGATTGATTTTCATTTTTAGCTTTGTTCTCATTTGCTACATTATCATTTTGGCCTACATGGTCACACTGCTTCTTTTACACTCACTATCCTAATGGCCATATTTGTGACAACTATAAAAATGTGCATTGCTCTTGTCGTTCCTTTGGTTTCAACTGTTGTTCTTCCTCTAGTATTGGTTTTCTGATAGTGAGTTGCTTGGCTCCTCTATGCTATCAGTACCTCCTCTTCCAGAATTGCTTCTACCTTTGCCTCTTTGACCTCTACCTCTATTGTTTCTTCCTCTTCCCTGGCCTCTTGCATTGGTCTGAGCTTTGAATGATTGCTCTAGGGAAGGAGTAGATCTATTCAACCATTGCTCATGGATTTGTAGTGAACCCATCAACTCATCTATGGTCATCTAAGACAAATATTTTTCCTCTTCAATGACAACAACTACATAATCAAACTTAGTAGGTAGACTTCTTAGGATTTCCTCAACAATCCTTTGCTCTTCCATTGTTTCTTCATTGACTTTTAGCTAATTTACCAGGGTTGAAACCTTAGTGTGATAATCTGAAATGGACTCATTATCTTTCATTTTTAGAGTTTCAAAATTTCTTCTTAAGAGCTGCAACTTAGCTAATCTTACTTTCTCAGTCCCTTTATAAATATTTTGCAATATATCGCAAGCTTGTTTTGCATAGTTTGATGCTGCAATATGTGGGAAAATAGCTTCACTCAAGGCTTCCTCAATCAAACTGAGGGCTTTTTCATCCTTCATTTGGGTATCCTTCAATTGATTCTTTTGTGCATTTGAAAGGGTTGCAAATGTATTTGGGTTTTTGTTATATCATTGAACCCATTAGTGAATAACTCCCATAGGTCATTTGCAACTAAGATGGTTCTCATCTTCTTAGCCCATATGCCACAATTCTTCCCATCAAAATATGGTGGTTTCTACCAACATTTTCTCTCACCTCATGCCATATTTCTCAACTTTGAGATGACTAAACAATTCCTAGATAACCTAGGGCTTTACCCACAATAAAAAAATTGACTAACTGAAGTACCAAAAAAATAGGGCTCTTATACCACTTGTTGGGGAGGCAGGGGTGCAATAAACACAAAGTCACTATTGTTATAGGATGGACAGAGTAGAAATAAACACACAAAATACACACAGTGAATGCATAGTGACAACAAGACTAAATAGACATAAATTAACTTTGCATATATTCCTTATTTTCTTCAAAATACAAAAACTTAGAGGACATGCTCTGATTTACATAAAATAAAATAAAAATAAGTTATTTGGAAAAATTTCCAATGAATGGGTGCTACACTCACACCTCAAAACAATGACTGAATACAATCTTGTAGTTGTAGCTAACAATGCACTACATCTGCTAAAACATTCCTTTTGTGCTACTATTGTCACTGGTTCTATGTTGAACATTCTCCACTTCATTTGTTGTAGGGTCACCACTTCAATACAAAAACTTCTTTCTCACTCCAACAGTTGTGAAGACATCCCTTTTGTTTGTATTAGAAAACTCATGAGAATGAGTGCTTCATTCAAACTTCAAATTCACCTAACCTCATTACTTTGATGTAGGTTGCAATGTAGCTATTTCAAACTCAAAAATATGCGCTCCATTTCAAATTCAAATATACCTACCAAAATTAAATGTTGCAAGATACATTGGGGGGCAATATGAAAATCTTCATCTAACGTGGGTGTTGAGTAGACAAGTCTGCTTACTACAGAATTAAATATTCCAACAAGATCTGAGTTGTTCTCATATTTAAGAAACTAAGAATCACAAAGGATGGGTACCTAGCAGTAGAGGGTTCCAACTAATCCCAAGCAGTTATTTGTGATACACATGTTTACACAAGTCGTTCCTTGGGGTCTTCACTTTCTGCCATTGTTCATTATTCCATCAAAGTCCTTCATGGGGTCAATTTCCATACCACTGCCTTCATGTTTGCTTAGATCCTTTCCTCTTGTTCAAAGGAGAGGTCAATGGCCATAAAAGAAGCCTATCTTTCCCCAAAATTATCTTCTGCAACACCTCCAAAATAATGTGAAGATATGGTCGAAAGTGTGTGGGTGCCATGATGAGATTCATTTCCTAAATAATTAGGATGTTCCTCACGACATAGAGCTCCCCTTATTTTGCTTTCTTCTACTAAATAATAATAATTACCCACTCCATTTTGCATGCTTGCAAAAATATGTTAGGGGAGTGAGCTATTAAATTCCTCTTTCCAACATTTCTAGGCTTATTATTACTGTGCTATTTATTTTGTAATAAAAATTTACATGCAATTCCTTAAACATTTATCAGTTCCTATCCATAGGTAGGTTTACTATTACATTCATTGAATTTTCTTTTGTAATAGTTGTTTGGTCAATGAAATTGCATTGTTTAAAATAAGTTTGTCTTTTTCCTATAGTTGGAATTTAAGGACATATTTTATGTGTTTGAAAATTATGATTTATCTTTTTTTCCATTGGTTGGAGTAGGCCTATTTTTCATTTTTCATTTAAGTAAAATAGGAAAATAGGGAGAGATTATATATTGTGGCAAATATTTAAACAATGGATGCAAATTGTGCAAGCTTTGGTGGTGAGCTGGTGGGTATTGAAGCAGTGAATGTATTTTTAATGCATTAAATGCAAACTTTGCAAGATGTGTTGGACAGTTCATGGGTACACAAGTAGTGAATGCATAGTTAATTCATGAAGTCTCAGGCAAGTGTTGGGTTTTATTTGTGCTTATTCTCATTGTTTGTTGAAAATCTTGTGTTTTTTTAGCTCTTAGTTCCTCTCTTCCATGTTTTTTATTCTTCCCTTGTTACTTGTAAGCATCGAAACCCTCTGGAAATGCATTTGAAAGCTTTAAATTCTTTGTTTGAATGATTTAATGTTTAATTTATTGGCATTTATACATGAATTCTTATTTGTGTGTGTTCTTTGGGGGTCTGTAAGCCCTATGGTGTTATAGTTTATTTGAAGTGGGTGCTTTGCAAATAAAGCTACACAATATCATCAATTTTTTTTTTCTATTTTTCTAGGGAAATCATTGGCAAAAGCTTCGTCCAAGTTTTTATGGATTGCAAATCTTTTTGGAAACCCTACTCAGATTGTGAGGTCTAGGGTTCCTTTTCACAATGCTGCTACACCATTTTTACAAAAACTCCCCACATGGTTGCTGCAGAGGTAGGATGGTAGCACCTTCTTAGTTTTACTTATTTATATTTACTTAGTTAATCTATTTATTTTTTAAAACTTCTTTGAAAAAATGTTTTTTTTAAAACTTCTTTGAAAAAATGTTTTCTTTTAAGCTTTTGGGGAACACATTTTTGTGTAGGCGAATTGCAAGAGCAGTTATTCAGGGATGATGCTAGGTAAAAATGTTTTTAGTCTGAGTATTCAACCTAGCTTCAATCAGGCTTTCATGGTGGGTTTGATTATTATACTGGAACAAATCTCCCTGGAAACAATGAGCTTCCTCTTGTAAAAAGAACTCACAAAAACTAGAGACTAGTGCAACTTGTTTGATGAATTTCACATCTCCCCCACTTGGATGAGATAACTACTAACCAATGCAACCCATTCAATGAATTTCACATGTCTCTCTCGTCTCTCGTTAAGGTAGCGTAGTGCCTAAGCCAAAAGAACAAGGAAATTTTCTCTATTTTTTTGTATTCTTTAGAAATATTTGTCAATAATGTTCCTTCAAGTTATACTCGTTCATTTTTAGTTCTGACTAGAACAAGGTAGTTTTCTCCAATTTTTTTGTATTTTTTGGAAATATATGTCAATATTTTCATTGATTTCATTGATTTCATTCTCATCTCTAATGTTCTTGTGGGTTATACTCATTCATTTTCAGTATTAGTTTACTCTAAATGATTTAGGAATTTCATTTTAAACTTATTTTCATCTGATGTTCTTTGATGTGTTATAGGTTTCATTCTCTAAGAACATTGAATGAGATTGTTTATGTTAAAGTAATTTATTTCTGTAATTCTATTATCTTATTCTACAGAACTTGTGTTTCTTATGGAGGAATGCAAGTTGAGACTATTAGATTGTGTTTCTTATGAAGGAATGCAAGTTGAGATTATTAGTCAATCTATATTCTCGGATTTCATTAAATGCTAATAATATTATATGCTTTGTTACTTGAATGCTTTTATTTTCTTTTTATTTGAATGGTTCAAGTTTTTCATTTCTCTAACAAAAGGAAAATGGTCTTTTTATGTGCTTTGTTACTTGAGTATTTATGTTTTCTTTTTTCAATTTAATGGTTATTGGTTCAAATTGTTTTGATTGAATTTTTTTTGGCTTTTCATAACCAGCTTGTTGGCTGTATTCACTTTATCTTTGTGGGTTTGTTGTATGTGAAGTTTTTTTTCATTTGAAGTGAAAAGTTCATTCTTGGATAGCCTTTATTCTCGTCAGCAGTCCTTTGTTGCATTAAATGCAATTTGATTTATATTACTTGTTGTAGGTTTATAGAGGTCACTACTGGAATGATCTTCCTATTTTTTCAGGTATGAATAAAATGTAAGGTTCAACTTTTGCTTATCATGAAGTAATTACATTTTAAGTGGTCTTATTTTTTATAGTTTCTTTGGAAGTACTGTTAATTTCCTTTTCTAGTTTTCATCTAAAACAAGCATAAATGTTGTATGTTTGATTTTTCTTCCCTTCTAATTTACAATGTGAATGCAATATCACAGGTGAGCATTGTGTGTTTTTTAGTTCTTCTTTTCAACTTTATCTTTACTAAGTGAATGTAATATGGCTCATAAGGGTTGTAAGCTTTGATTAGTTGCGTGATTATAGTTTCAAATATAGTCTTAGCATTTGATACAATTATTGTTGTTTTAATGAATTTCTAATTATATTTCTCTTGAAATACTCATAGAACAATGGTAAAGAGTTCTTTAATTCAAAAACATGACCTAGGTGAGGAATGTTATGTGACTGATTGAGTTTAAAGCTTTATTAATTGTTAAATTTATTTTTCTTGCTTCTTCTTTTTCTTTTTTCCATTTATATATATGTTCTATTTACTATTTTATGATGCATTTTTTCATTCTTTTCCATGCTCTACGAATACTATCTATGATGCACAAAAGAGAAGAGTTGAAGCTACCAAAATCAGGGACAAATATCCCGATAGAATCTTAGTAAGGTTTTAAGTTGTTAAAAAAATTCAAGTCTTCTACAATTTTAGTACGTTGAAAGATGAAAGATTTGATGTTTGACATCAATTTTCAAGTCATGGCTATTATTTTCATGATTCATTTTTCTGCATATTTCTCATTTTCCTTAGAATTGGATTCTTTTTAAGGGAGTTATTTTGCTAATTGTTTAAGACTTGAATTTTTTTGTTTTCCTTAATTTTCTTTTTCAACATACAACTAGCTTACAATTTGCTTTTTTTTTTTCTTTGGTAATATACTTGAATGTTGTTTGTAGCCTATCTGAATTGTCTTGTAAAAATCTACTTGATGTAGTTCTAGAGGTAAGTTTTTTTCATTGGCCAAAAGTAGCACACAAATTGGAGTGATAAACCTCCCTTCACAAGACATAACACCCAAAATTTTAGGATTATTCTAGTGAATAATGGCGCAAATCATGTCAGTTTGATAGTAACCATGACAATTGACCTTTAGCCATTGTTGGCATTGCAACCATAAAATCAAGGAATATAGGAGTTAGATGTTGTTTATGATCTTTACAAATATGAGATATTCTCAAAGAAAATTGACTTGCACATTGAATGCACCATTCTACTTTAAAGAAT
The DNA here is from genome assembly GCA_007258455.2 of Sequoia sempervirens. NCBI lineage: Eukaryota > Viridiplantae > Streptophyta > Pinopsida > Cupressales > Cupressaceae > Sequoia > Sequoia sempervirens. Next base: position 625,122,042 of record VDFB02193867.1, read on the forward strand.
CTCTCAAAGGTTGTATTTTGTACCCTTTGTCAAGAGCAAAGATCAACACATGACACATTTTATAAAGGTGGAAGAGGTGTTCAATTATTTTGAGTGCACTATTGATTCTGAGGAATGTAATGTCAATGTCTTTCCAAAGAAGCCTAAACAACCAGATTATAACCGATCTAACAACTACTACATTAGGACATGTGTCACAGGCCCTACCAATCTAGAGTCATGAGAGATTAATCCAATCCTCCATGTAGGATTTCTATCCTATAACCTACGCATCCCTAAGAGAGGTTCCTAATATGTCATAATGAACTATTGGGATAAATCAATATGAAGTGGTAGTGGGGCCAATGATCTATTTACAATTTTATGAAAATCCAATCTAAAGGTTCCTGCACTATTTTGAGATATGTTTAAAGATACCACATGCCATTTCTATATAAGGATCACCATGTGTATATGATAGTGTAGCATTCTTAATAATTACATGGAATGATGGCTTGTGCATTCAAGTTTACACCATATAATTCCTCCCAAACAATATGATAATTAGACATGGCATTACCTTTACCAAAAAAACAATGATAATGCAGTTGTTGGAGGAAATGGATTGCACAAGGTATGGGAAAATAGTTGCAGAGCAAGTTGGATTTCCAAAACCTTTAGGCAATAATAAAACATATGGCTCATTTCCAAAAGATGAATTTAGGCTAATGAGAAGTAGGTAAATAATGTGCAATACGTAGGGAGAATAGCACAAGATGGAGAACATACTACAACCATAGTAACTTATAGCTCTAGAGTCCTATAGGAATTCAATGCAATACTTTCATACCCATCTCAAATAAGGTGCAAAAGTAAAGGAGGGAAGCTAGCAAATATTGTTACAACTCTCAATGACGAATGGAACACCAAATAGATTAAAACATGGCCTAGCCCTAGAAATATTGGTGCAACTTAAACAACCTTTTTAAGTCATTACATTGGGAAATGAGATCTTTGCACAACCATTATTCTAAGTAACACACAGACAATAAAAACTCCATCATATCCATAGTACTATTGCATAACCATAAAAAAAAGAGCATCCAAAGAAACAAATGTGGAAGGAATTAAAAAAATGGGTGTGCATTCTAATATGGTGTAGGAGCACTACAAAACTCAATGCATCCATAACACAAGCATTGCATTGGCTCAAGAATAAAAGAGGTACAAGCTGCCCAAATCCACTAGATTATCCACCTCACTATCTGAATCAATATCTTGCAGACATTTATGCTATTAAGTGGAGTTCCAAGGCAACACAAGTTTGAGTGAAGCAGCTAACCTAGAATTTGAGGGAGGTGTTTTAGCTGAAAATCTTGGTTAGTACAAAAATTCATGAATTAAAAATATTATGATTATTTGGTAATTTATTTGGATGTTTAGTCTCCTGTGGCAACACTGTTGTATTTAGTGTTAAAGATAAATTCTCATAATCGACAAAACATTTTGAATATGGTATAAACTAAAAGATTCCATTTTTGATAAATTTGCAAATGAAGCCATAAAATTTGATAATTATTTTAATAATTTTCCAACCATTTTCTGTTTGCAGAAAACAAGTCCTGCATAATGTGGAAATTTCATTGCCTGCTGAAGCCCATAAGCATCATCTTGAGTCTCAAACTGGGCTTGCTATATAATGACCATTCTTATCTGAAGTTTTATTTGATGTGAATTTTTACTATGTGTTGAGTGCATAGTTACTCTGTTACATCATTGAAGAATTATTAAGTGCATAAATGTCTTGTTACTTCACTGAAGAATTGTTGAGATTGAATCCCAATTTGTCGACTGTATAAATCCATGTTGGTAGAGTGAATTAGCACACTGCTCTATAGCTAGAGAATTTTTGATAGTGTCCATTCAAATATTTTGGGTGCTTAAATGACCTGTCATTCCAGTGCATAAATACATTGTTTTGAACATTGGCAAATAATTGTTGAGATCGATCTCTATTTGTTGAGTGGATAAATGCCCTTCCGGTGGAGTGCACAAATACTCTATTGAATTGCTCAAGGATTGTTGAGATTCAATCCCCATTAGTTGAAAGCATGAATTCCCTATTGGTTGAGTGCATACATACTCTGTTGTTTTGCTGAAGAATTGTCAAAATTTGAGATTGAAATGCAACCAGTGTAGTAGTATTGCTTCTCTCAATTTCCCTGCTCACTAAAAAAAAGACTCTTTCACTTGTAATTATTTTCTTCTTTTCCTTTGAAGTATTTATCTCAACAATTTTTTTATATGATCTCTTATTTTTAATGGGTAGGGGCATAACTATCCTATAGTATAGCTAAAGAATAGTTTGCGAACAGAGTCCTCCTGGCTTTAGAATATTTTTGTATGGATCATCAATAGAAATTTCTTTCAATGAATTGTCTTCTTACTTCCCATTTTTTATTGTCACCTCCAAAGTTTTATTTTATCTCAACACTATTTATGTTTTAGGTGTGTGAAACCCCTAGTATATTATTGAAGATAAGTTGAGAGCTAAATGTATTTGGTGTAGAGTTGTCAAGAATAGTAGACATCTGACTTGGATCATTTTTCCCTTAATGTGTTAAACATAATTTGTTTTCAACTAGATTTCTTTTTCTTCTTTTCTTTCAAAGTATTTAATATTTATCACTTCAAATTTTCTTCTCGAAGCTTTATCTGATCTACATATCAATCTATTGTATAAATGGTATACTACATTGCATGAAAGCTATTGAGAGTGCAGTATTGTTGGTTTTGGATCATATTTTTTCACCCTAGAATAAAATTCTTTCAAGCAACTTTTTTCATCTTTGATTTTAATCTATACGACTCCACACATTTCTTCATATGAAATTTTCTTCTATCTAAACTTTTGATAGTGGGATATATTTAATAGACTTGATTATCACTACCATGCTCAACATAATTGATTTACTTGCATCAATAGTTTTTTAATTGTTTTTTTTCACAAAATTAAGTGCACTACATTTTAAATTTCAATTAATCAATAAATACTAAAATCTTACATTTTAGTTTTACTATTCATTTTACAATTCTTCAACCATATTTTCCTTTCCCCTACAAACCAAAAAAGCTCCTTCCTTTGTGGCAAAAACTCAACGCACTATGTCACTTGTTGCAACCATTACTTTTTAAGTAACTCTCCTTTATCAATTTTTCAAAAAAGTTATAATGCAAGAATCTAGTTTATTGAAAACTCTACTCTATTTCCTTTTAGTTGGTTTCAAAACTATATTTAGATAGTTTATAGTAACATTGTAAATTAAAATTTAAACATGAGATTCATTTATTGTCACATATATATATATATATATATATTCATTTAAACTATTTACATCCATTAAATAGTCTCTCTCTTATTATTTTGAAAATAATTTATTTTCTCAACTAACAATCAAGCTTGTAGAAGAAAGGGGATATTACAATCATCCAATAATTGATGGAGACATTGAATCCTCATCTAAAAATCACATTTCCTTTGAGAACAAGGCTATTGTGGATGATATTGAGACTCATATTGCCTCATCTTGTGTGGATGATCAGTTCATTGATACCCCATCACCATCACCTCTTGCAACTTTAGATTCTAGAGAATCTTCTTCATGAGCCTTCAATGATTTATTGCAATAGGATCAGTTATGTCTTCTTGATTCATTCCATTGGGACCAATTTCTACTAGGAATTTATTTGTTATTTGTAGAGTCCCTCATTTCAGACCTAAATGACAATATTAAGGATATATGTCTTGTGTTTGAGGACCATTTTTTTTCCTTACATTTGTTGCTACTTCAAAGTTTAGTGTTGCTTCTTTGAATTATTCTAATGACTTCTTGCAGTATGATATCCATTATCTTTTAGATTTAACTTGGGATGATCTATTGATAGGCATTTTAAACTTATTTGTGGAGACACATATTTTAGATTTAGACATCACATTTTAGGGGCTATCTCTCATTTTTTATGACAGTCATTCCATAACTATTGTCAATCCACCGTTGTCTTTGGATTGTGCTCTACATTAGCCTCTAGGAGATTTTGGTTTGTCATCTTCAACAGTGTGGCCTAGAACACCTAATTTAATTGTGATAGCCTTGAACATTAACATGGGGATACTTGAGCCAACTTCAGAGACTTCATATATCTTGTACTTTCTTCCTACATATTCCTTTCTTCACTTGGGAGATAGCTTGCACACACCATTGGTTATGTTTCTTGCTAAGGTGGGGAACATTGTTCAACCATCGTGGACCATCTTCAATGTCCAATTTTGAGCATCTACCATTGGATCTCTTTATGGGGGCTACCTAGTCCTCATATTCTCTCTTTTTTAGAGGGTGTTCTCTCTCTATTTTTTGGGGGTCTTCTTCTTATTTGAGGATGAATTTGATATGTACATGGGTACCTAACATTGCTTCATTTATCAGGACCCATCATCTTTTACATCCACCTAAGTTATGGTTAAGGGGGTGGTGTAGGTTTCTATTTTCCCAGTGAGTTAATTTACTTTTGCTTAGTCCTAGCTTTTTTCCTACACTTTATTAAGCTTCCTTAGGATAATAAAGTGGGTTTATTACTAGGACATAAGTGATATGTTATCCACTTCCTTAAGGGTGGACCTCTTTCCCCTTTTGGTAGTCATCTCCACTCTTGGTGGTCCATATCCACTTTTTATGGTTGTTTCCTATTGGTTAGATTTTCCACCTCCATCCTCTCCTTAGTTATGTATAAAATCACTACCAATTAATTGATCTTCTTGCAATCTTTACATTATATCTTTTCATATTGGAAGCTCTTAATAAAATTCTATCATATCAACATTACATAATCTCTTAGAGTACTGGTTTGTATTCTTATGTTTTTCTAGTTTATATAACTTTTATTTTCTCTTGAAAAGTTCCTTGGGTTATTCAGTCTATTTCAGATTTATAACATTCACCACTATGGCCAAGTGTTTGGTGCTAAATTATTGTCTTCTTAGTAGGATGTTTCAACTCAAAAGTATGATAACCCTTAGATTCACAAAAACAAGGACCATAAAAAGTAGATGCAAGGCTCTTCTTTATTGTTCATTCGAATGGTGAGGATGAAGATTCTAAAGGAATTTTCTTTGACTTCTTGGAAGAACCATTGCATTAAAATGTACATGCATCTAATTGAAATAAACTGCCTATCTAAACACCCTTAGCAAGAACCATAGCCCATCTTGTTATCTTACATCCTCCACTCGAGAAGATAAACTATAAACCTACACCATTCAACTTACACACTAAAATTAATTTGTCTCAAACTTGAGATATGGAGTACACCATCAATCCCCTTCACACTAGTACTTGAGAATTTAATCTTTACTCTTCCACAACCACCTATTTTTTGGTTATTCATCACTCATGTACACCTTCCCGCCAATAATTTCTCTATAATTTGAAAACCCACCCTCATGTGAGGTCATGTGGAAAGATGCACCTGATTCTATCAACCACACATCTTCTAATGCATGTGTTGTCAAGGGTGAGAAAAAATAATCACAATCCTTTTTCATTTATATCCTTCAAGATGTGCTAGTAATCTCCTTCCTACAACAAGGCCGCCAAATACTCTACAACGAACTCCAACTCAAAGAATACTAGTTCAAAAAACCTTGTGGGTCCAACAATGAGGCAAAAACTAGTCAAGCTCTAATATGAACTAAGAGGAAGCAAGGTAAATTTGGAAAACACTTCTTACACCAATCTACTAAGGATAAAATCTTCATTTATAAAACCCTTAAACAATTACTATGAAGAAGATGGATAATATATATAATTTAAAAAGAAATCATTACAAATACATGTGAAACCCGCAAACACAACATATGTTCACCATATTTATGTGAGGTAAACGTTATAGGAGAAAACATCCACATTCAAAAAGCATAGTCTAGTGTATTAGCTAAACAAAAATTTTACAATACAATCTCAAAGCTAAACTCTTTTAGAACTTAGAAGTGGTTAAATTCTATAATAATTCTAGTAGCATAATAGTACTTGCAAATAACATCAATACAACTCAAAAATACAACAATTTAATATATAGGAGTTTACATTGCATAAAATTAGTTGCATCCAAAATCGTATGCCCAAGAATTTCACATGCCATCATCTTTTTCATTGCATGCATGCAAGAATAAATGTTGGCATGCAAATTCCCTTTCTTATCTTGTCACATACAAACTTAACATGCAACATGTGAACTAGAAATTTCCACATTAAACAATGCACATGCAATGTGTCAACTTAATATGCCAGGCACATGCATGCATACAATCGAAAACATTTCAGCTAAAGCACCTACATGTGCAACACTACCTATAATTATTGTTTCCAAAATTGACTTCTCTTCTACCTTAGTCCTTGTCACTATTAACTAACAATCAAGCATGTGTTAACTATCACCAATGAATTTAGTTGACTCAATCATAGTGGGGTCCCTTTCTCCTAAAAATATGTATCATGTTATCCATGTCACCTCACATGTAGGATGACAACTCAAAGTGATACTCCCACAATATGACATATCAAATGCACATAAATAGTCATATAGAGAAACAACCAATAATATATTAACAATAAATAATAAATAAATGCTAAGAATTATCAAAGGTTGAGACACCATATTGTCAATAGCAAAATGGGTTGGTTTTGGTAAATATTTTTACATGCTATTATCAATGTTTATTGACCCTTATGTTAAATTTATGTGTTAGTTTTGTTTTGTATAGAGTGGGTTCATATTGCTTTAGTTTTCTCTATTTAAACTCAAAATACATCTACACAACCACTACCAATTCAAAATTCTTAAAATAAAAGTAGTTACTATTCCCATAGAAAAAATGTCATGTATTACAAGATAATATGGAAAAACCAAATTTAATTTGCATATAAAAAGATTACAAGAAATTATAAATACTATTAAAATGTCATTGAATTTTTCTCAATATTTTTAAAAGAAATTATCTTCTTTTTAAAAAGTTCAATTTTATTTTACCTATAAAAATATTACATAGAACTATGAATATAATACCGAGATGCCAATCAATTTCTAAAATAATAATAAAATTGTTAAAATGTATAACCTTTTTTTTTTAAAAGAAAAGTGCAAGGCACCCATATTATTAGGGGTAAACACACTTTTGACAGAGCTATGAACTGAGTACAGAAAACCACAAGAAACTACCAAACCCCCACGAGCACACCTACGAACACTTTGGCCCAATGAGGGTTTGAACCTTGGTGAACGTCACTACAACCAAGCGACTTGACCACCAAACCACACCCTTATCAATAATGTATAACCTTTGCTTCATAATTATTGATTTTTTATAATATTATTATTATTCATTTATAAAAATTAAAATGTGCTTCTGTAAATTTTTTTTCCATATGATTTAACTCTACCTAGTGGATTACAAAAGGAAACTGAAGATTCCACAATTTATTTAGTAGAGTATAATTCATGTCAAGTTGTGGAAATAGTCCCCTTTCATACACTATCTCATTTAGGACAATAGGACGTGCCACCGTCATTACAAGGCTTACACCCACCGCATTCATGAGTGACAAGACTTTTGCATTGGGACAGTTTGAGGGAGTGGAGAATGCCGACCATAGCTTTTTGTTGCACATAAATTCAGATTTAGACTACAAAACGATAGCCAAATACAAAATTCACGAAAACCTCGAATCCTTACATACAGGTAGAACCCGTTGCACAATTCGTTTTTATAGATCTATGACCTTTTGGAGCTGCATTTAAAACAAATATTTTAGATTCAAGCACAATTTGTAAAAAAAAATAGGTTTAAAAACTTTATGAACAAAATAGTCCCTATTTAGGTGGGAGAGCTTAGAAATCCTTAAATAGCTGGAAAGTTGTATAATGCTTACATAATAACTAGTCTACATATATGGTAAAGTAACTAGCTATTTTACAAAGGTTTAATGGGGCCTCAACATATACCAAATAAATTTTATTTGGGTAGAGTGCACTAGACATATAAACATCACAAATTAGAGTACACGTCTAATTTTCGAGGATTCATGGATACTATAAGAACTTCCGTTATGAATCCTGGATAGACTTGAGCAGTGTGATCTAATAGAAATTCTCCATTTTGAATAATGTATAAACTAATTTACACATGTCACCTATTCACATCATCACAAGATTTCACCAATACTACCTTTTGAATCATACAAAATGGAATATGATTGTGATCAATTGAAATAATACCTTTAAACCCATTGATAGAACAAGGAACTTTCACCAATGAAAGACCAATGAGAAGAACAGGTGTCAAGTGTTGGTGTGAATAAGTCTTGTACCTAGTTTATTCCTTTACTAGGGACTTAGGGGACTTAATTCACACGTTAAGTTTACTTAGGATATTAGCTGTCATATCTAGATAAGTATTTGTTGTCTTATCTAGAATTTCCACTTTCCTAGGTAGTTATGAGTTAGTTGTCTCATGAGATAGGATTAAGACACTTGTCATGATCTTGTCTTATCCTTGGCTTTATAAGCAAGGCATCTCTAGCATATTTGGTAATGTATTGCATATAGCATTGTATTGTATTGCATTGATCATATTGTATCATACTGCAATCCTTATTTGGTGGAATGGCATCTTCCATTGTTTCTTCTCTCTATCTCTTGTCGAGGTTCTTTGGCGTTGCAGATTGAAGATCTTGGGTTGATAACTCCAACATCAAGAATTCACAACATCGCACCTTAGGAATTAGGCCCACCATAAAAACACATGATATAAGAATATATCACAATACAAAGCCTTGTAGGTCTTAAAGTAAGCATGAATATGATCAACACAATTTGAAAGATTCTTTCAAAATCATGACATATGTACTTTAGGAGTCTATGCATATTTACTTCAGCTCCTAGGAAGAAAATTGGGCCCATACTAACTAGGCTCCATGTGGTGAATGATCATAATGTTGTAGGATTTAGGTGAAAGAAATTTTAACACCCATGATATGTTTGGAATATGTGATCCAATAGAATGTCACCATTTACTACTAATAGGTCATTAAATCTCTTAAAGAGTGAATAGTGTACTTTACATGTGGTGATTTATCACTAGCTCGCATTTTGGAGAAAGTGGGTTATCTTGAGATTTTTAGATAAAGCTTGTGTGTGATATAATAAAAATATGGCACATTTCCTATTGGATGTTGTGGATGTATTTTTGATATGTGGTTGTCATTGATGTCAACACTATTAGCATTTGGTGTAATGGAGGTTGTTTATGTCAAGGATATTGAGAAAGTTGTAAAAGGAAGTGTTCTAGGTTCCTAGTGGAACTGTGTAGATCGTGAAGGTGTTATGTTCTCTACATTGAAGATCAATTGGTGTGGATCAAAGGGCTTATTGTTGAGTATATCTAGATTATCTACCAGAAGTTTCAGAGGTCTGTGTGATGTTTTGAGTATGTTGTGGTCTGGCAGTGTTTCTGTGGTCTTTGTTAGTGTTCTTGAACATAGATTGTGTGATTCTATTGATCTCAGTTGTTATGGATGATTCTCTATTATTTCTTGGTGTTGTTGGATGCTTCTAGATCATGCTCTATATTTGTGGTATGTCCACATTGATCAGTGTACTCATTGTCAAATATTTTTCTCCGTATGTTTATTTTTTCATGTTCTTGCCTGACATGATGGTGGTAGCATGTTGTGGATCTTCGATGAGGAATTAATTGAAGTATTTTTGTGTTGGAGATATCAATTTGGGTCTCCACTATGTTGTGGCTGACCTTGGTGGATACACATTAAAAATTCAATTGAAAATTTGGGCAAACATTGCAAATATATTTTATTTTTTCTTGGCTGACTAAGATGTGATGAAATCTCATGTAGTGGATACATAAGTATGATTGTTTCATTGGTGTAGTGAGTTGAGAAGGTGCTCCTATGTGTGTATGTGTGAATATCTCTCAGTTGTAGAGAAGAGTGTGAAGAAGATTGTGTGAAGTGTGAATAAGTGTTAATCTTAATTGGAACTGTAATCAGGCTTGAGCAGAAGCTATTTTCTTAGTTCATACCCTTTGGTTTTTTAATCCTATTATATTGGGCAGTGAGCTCTAGGCAGTGTGCCTAAATGCATGTGCATTCCCCATATTATTTTTCATTATACTTTTAGCAGAGTATAATCTTGAGGACTAACATCCACCATTGTTTGAACCCTTGATAGGGTTTTTGCGTAAAAAAATCTTGGTGTTCTTCATCTCTCTAATGTGTTTATTTCTTGTGACTAATTGCTTATTCATCAAATCTGAGATTTAAGTCAAGTAGGAAAAGTTTAAATTTTTGTGACAACTGATTCACCCCCCCTCTCAATTGTCTATCCTTGTTTTCCAACAATTGTTATCAGAGAAGGTTCCTCTGAAGAAGTCTAAAAGCTTGAGGTGATTCAGGATGGCAACATTCAAGAAGGATAGTCCTAGATTTGATGACACTAACTATTCAATGTGGAAAGTCTGTATGCAATGTCATCTAAAGTGAATTGGTGATGCTCACTGGAGGATTACAAAAGATCCATACACTATTCCTGAGAATGGTCCCTCTTTTACTAATGAGATCAAAGATGTTGAAAGTAATACCAGGGTTGTTGAAGCTTTGGTGAGTGCTTTGACAGATTAAAAAATTTCTAATGTGTTCGGTTTGTAGATAGCTAATGAGATTTGGATGAAACTGGAAACTTTGTATGAAGGAGATGCACTGGTGAAGATGGCTAAGCTACAAAGCTTGAAAGGAAAGTATGAGAATTTGAAGATGGGTGAAGATGAAAATATCACTTCTTTTATGAGAATTTGAAGATGGGTGAAGATGAAAATATCACTTCTTTTATGCAAAGAGTAAATGAAATAGTGATGGGTATTAAATGTGTTGGTGGTTCTATAGACACGTAAAATATACCGATTGACATTGTGCATCTGATCCCAACTACTAACATCATTTCTTCCTGAATCATCCCTCGATCTAACCATTTAATCAAATCTCCTTATCTAATTAAATTCATCAATATTCTTCTCTTAATCAAATAAATCATTTTATCTAATTAAGTCACTCTCTTTTGTTAATTAAATTAATCATCTGATCTAATTATCCCTATTTAACTAACTAATCAATTTTATTTGATTAAATATCTAAACTCTATCTATTAAATTAAATAAATTAAAACATTATTTGATTTAATCTAACACCATCTCTTTTAATTAAATAAATTAAAATTCTTATTTAATTATTCTCTTATCATTTTCCTCTCTTATTTGATTTAAATAAATCCATGAATTTGAGTCAAATAGGTCACATCATCTAATATCTCATTAAATTAATTAACCCTTTTTTAATTTAATCTCTTGTCATGTCCCATCCTCTAGATTTTGCAAGTTACACATGAAAATAGATTTAATTCATTTATTTAATCTCTATTTTCCTCACAAGGCATCTTTTGGAATATTCTCCAAGTTTGAATTCAAAAATTCCAAGTCAACATGTACATCCAACAAGGCAATAACTTCATCTTACATGTCCTTTTCCTTGAGCCAAGTGGCATTTATTGCATTTTCCCTTCCCTCTTGCAAGTCATTTCAACAAATTTAAAATTCAAATTTATATGCATTTATTGGCACAATCCTCAAAACTTGCACATCCTCCATCCACTCATAGATTGACAAGTGGCATCTTCCATTGGATGAATGTTAGTCCCACATTGCTCAAATTTGAAGATTCATCCATCTTGAAATTTTATAAAAAAAGAGCTCATATCCTCATTTCATCATCCACAAATTATGCAAAATTATTATGCTAAAATATTTAGCCATTTCCATCCATCAATCTTGAATTCTTAGCTAGGTTTTTGTAGATTTTTGGTTTGGAGCTCTCATTTTTCATCAACAAAGTGGATCAAATCTCTTCAACACATCAAGCTTGCATCTTAAGAATTGGGAAAGGGCCAATTTTCACATCAAATTGGCACCAATTCCCCTATGGGATCATATGTTTTCTATTCTAATTAGGATTGAATCTATATTTTCTTGTTTCATTGTGTTCCTCATTGTTTTCTTTCGTAATTTGAGTCTTGTAAATGGATTTCATGGGGAATCATTGTTCATGCTTGCAATCTCTAACTTAAGGTGTTTGTTCTTATTGTTTTACAGGTATTTGGATTGGGCTTCACACATTTGGCACTAGAAGGAGGGCTGCATCCCATTCTTTATCACTTTTCTCACAAATTTCTGCATTTTTGCTTATACACAGAAAATTTCCCATTCTAAGAGCTCAGCGTCGCTGTTTTAGCACCGCTGACTCTTCAGCTCAAAATATAGCGCTATTGGAAACTCAAACTATGATGCTAGAGTCTTCCTGCCCAAAAAAATGAATTTATAACTGTGCCACTTGACAGTTCTAACTTGCAAGAAGTTTCAAAAAAACCAAACTACAACACTGAGAAAAGGTGTGATGCAGTTTGAGCTCACTATCCTTGACACGGAGCAACACTGACTAGTAAGCGATGCTGTAAGAGCACTGTTGAAAATTCCAACTCTGACATAGTCATGGGTTGTGCCACCAGTAGGGAGTAAAAGGTGGAAATTTAATTTTACCACATGCTTTTCGTCATTAATAAGTTTATCTTCTTTTTTCTGCTTTTTAATCTCTGAATTTTGTAGAATCTTACTAGTTTTTCTCTCTTGTAGGTTGGAATTGAAGATGAAAGAAGGAGAAGCATGAGGATGATATTTCGCAAGATCAAAGTGTTTTTAAAAACTTTAGTGTTTGCTTAACACTTTTAAGAAATTGTTATCACTTCTTTCTTAAGACACTAATTTCGTTTTGGTTTAAAAAGAATTTTTTCAATTTTTGCAAAGGGTTTAAAACGAATATTAGGATCACAACTTACTAGAGTTTGTTTCTTTGGTTAACAATTGAACAAAATGTCTATCATTTGTCTTTTGGTGCTTTAAAAATAATTCATAATTGCTTTGGGGATCTAAAATGAACATGTGCTATCTTGTTTTTTGAAGGCTTACTTGAACTAGCCTCATTGAAAAAGGACGTATGCACTTCTCTCACGCTTTATAGTGATCTTGAGAATCAAAAGGCCTTTTTCATGATTTTAGGTTGAGACAAAAAAATCACCTCCACACTTCATTTTGGGTTTAAGAATTGAACAAAATCTTGTGCAAGTGTAAGTAGGGCATTATTGCATACATTCTCTCTCTTTGTTGCCAACAAAGATTGATCGAGTTATGAACATTGTTTTTACTCGCTTTTGTTTATCTTAGAGGGCTTGCCTTGGGGAAAAAGTACTCACCCAAGGGAATGACTCAACCGGTAACACTCTAAAGCCAAGAGTATTTCCAACCAGGATATAAATGTGGGTATTGGAGTAAATGCCAATATCACGTGGTTGATTCCAACAAGATGGATCCGAAAGGGAACTCTTGCTGTATGGGTTAATCTCCATGAACAGAAAGTCCTTATTAAAACCCATGTTCTAGAATTTTTGAAAATCCTTTGATCTATTTGTTGGTGCAAGAATGGTCATTTTTAAGCCACCCCACACTTTTATGATCTTTTAGTAGAAATGGAAAGCATGCCATTGGATTTTCATGGGTGTTGATGCTTGGCTGCCCTGTATAAGTGAGTGCTATGGAGGGGAGCCATTGGGGTCAAGCATCTAACCATTCACTAAAGATAAGTGTAGCTGGACTTGTCCAAGTGGGAATCCAACAAATATTATCTTACACATCCATAGGTTTGTACTTATTCATGACTTCAAAATTCTTTGCTTGTTCGAAAACATCTTGAAAACAAACACTTAACATCATCATCCAAATTTCAAAACCTTTTGGAGACAAATATAATTGACTCAATCCATATGTTATTGCTTGCCCTTGGGATTTACATCCTTATAGGTTTCTAAACATTTGGATTACATCTCAATTTGTCTACTAAAGGTAAAATATAGGTAAACCCTTGCCTTGAGTTCATTGAATTTCCACATAACATATTTTGTGGGATTTGAAGAAATTAAGACATTGGACATCTTAGCTTGGAAAAACTAATCAAAGAAAATGTTTTTGGTAAAATAAATCCATTAACCAAATCTAAAAAAAATGAACTCTCATATGTGATTGAAACCTCAAGAAGTCCAAATCCCAAAGCAAAAGTCATTGGTTCAAAATCTGAAAGTGTATGCACAAAAGGAATCACTATAGAAGCATTGTATGTTCTTCAATACCTAGGTCTAGGCAAACAAAGTGTACTTTTTAGGTTCATCTTAGGATCAAAGGAAATCAAAGTCTTTTTCACCCATCCTTCAAACATCAAAACAAAATTCATCTCACTATCACCTTTTGAGAAATCTTGAAATCATCCTTAATGCTAGGCTTGTGGCAAATTAAAAATTAAAATCATCAAATCCTTGAGACTAAATCCTTGAAAAATTTATCAAAATTATCTTTGGCTAGGTATGTGTAAATGCATCCTTTTGCATATGCTTATTCAAAGTTATCAAAATCATCTTGTTTAGCTTGGCATATGTAGATGCATCCTTCTTCATATGCTTAGTTAAACTATCATCTTATTTGAATAGGTGTGGATAGATGCATCCTTCTCCCTACACATATTCAAAGTTATCATCCTTTGAGTAAATCTACCCTTTAGATAATCATCCAACATCTTAGGGTCTATTTGTTCAAAATCAAAAGCAATCAAAATAAATCAAAATCAAGGACAAATTCAAAATCCAAAATCAAATCAAAATCAAAATCCAAAATATATCCAAAAGTCCCAAAAGCCTAGTAGCTCCTTCAAGATTTATCAAAAGACCAAAAACATACACATCATCCATCCTTTGCATCATCATCACATCACCTTTCAATCCTCAAGATATCCCAAAATTTTCTACTTTAGGCATAAAGTAAAGATAAATCCAAAGAACCAAGAGATTCATCTCTCCTATTCTTGAAAATTGATCCTTGTTTTATGGTTCAAACTAGATCTCAATATAAGAAGAGCATGGAAGCCAACAAAGAAACACCCACTTCAAGTGATCTAAGCCAAACAAATGTTGAAATGAATTCTATCGAATCAAGCAATCCTTTGACCATCTCATCATCACAAAATCCACAAGAGGAAAACCAAAGAGAGGATCTTACCTTTGGGATGTCTCATGAAGAAATAACTAAAATGCTCCAAAATCTAGAAAACCATAAAATCATCAACATCATGATGAGGCTTAACCCTTCATTATACATGCTTGAGCTAGCAAAACAAGGGGCCAAGTTACCTTCAAATTTTGACATGAGTACCATAGTGGAGACATCTTTTCCTCCAATCTCATCCACCATTCCCATCTCATCTACACCCCCATCCCAAAATATCACTCAAAACATTTCGTAGATCATGACATCTTTTGCTCCAACCCAACCCAATGTTAATAAGGGAAATGCATTTCTCAATGCTATTCAAACACACCCCCCTATTAATAATGAAAAATTGGATGCAAATACCATCTTGGAACAAAACATACTCAAAAACCCATTACATAAGAATTTTCCTCTCACATTCCATCATGATCCATCATCATCATTTTTTCATGCAACACCTCAAACTTCTCTCCTCACAAATTTTCCAGAAGGAGATATGTTCGGATCAGGGGGCATTTTCGACACCACAACATTTTTGCAATAACTCATACCCCTCACATTTCCACCTCTTCCACCATTGCCATCATCATCCACATCACTCCTTGGCTTATGGCTTCCCCCTCTACCAACTATCAATCAAACCAACATCCCAAATATCAATCAAAGCATTATACCAAATGCTCAAAACTTGTCATTGATATCTCAACATCATCAAACACCCCCCTAACATCACAAAGCATGGTCTCCCAAGGACCAGCCACATCAACACAACCATCGATCACTCAAAACACCAACATGACATCATCGCTCACCACAAACGCCATTCCAAATCCACCACCACCCCCACCACCACCAACTTCCACCACATCAAGCCAATACAACATGGCATTGCAAGCTACTTTTCAAAGGGGATTCCAACAAGTGCAAAAACAAAAATCTCTACAACTAGCTGCTCAACAAGTTGCTCAAGCTATGGAAGTTTCCTAAGCATCCCAAGCCGCATTACAAACACAATAGGCCACACAAGCACAAGCTTTATTGAAACAACAACAATAACAAGCCACTCAAGACGCTCAAGCTATGCAAGCCACTCAAGCATCCCAAGCCACATTGCAAACATAAAAGGCTGCTATAGCACAAATTCTATTACAACAACAAGTGGCACAAGAACAAGCCCAAGCACAAGCTCAAGCTTAGGAAAACGCTCAATATCGAGCAAAGCAAGCACAAGCCCAAACACAAGCAATGCAAGCACAAGCTCAAACTCAAGAAAATTCCCAATATCAAGCACAACAAGGACAACCACAAGCACAACTTCTTGCAAAAAGACAAGCAGTGCAATTGCAAGCATATTAGCAAGCAATAAAGCAATATCAAGAGCAACAAGAAGCAGCCAAATTAGCAGCCCAACAACAAGCATTGTTGGAACAATAACAAGCACAACAACAAGCATTGTTGGAATAGCAACAAGCACAATAGCAAGCGCAAAAGCAAGCATAAATCTTAGCATAGCAACAACAAGATCAACAACAAGCATTGTTCATACAACAATAGGTGGAAGCCTACCTAGCTTGGAAGAACATGCAAATACCATTGAAAAATACATAAAAAAACCCACCCATCCAACCCACAATTGAAACACCCCAAAACACTTTCATCCCACCCCCTGATCTGCAAAATGATGTAATGACACAAATCAGGTTTCTCTCGCAACAAGTGCTCGATCTTCAATCAGGGTGAACAAAAAAAACACCAAGCAACTTGTGTCCCTATCCATTTGATAAGACCCTAGTGATGAAACCATTCTCTAAGGGATTTGAGATCCCCAAATTTGACAAATATCATGGGATGGGAAACCCTGAAGATCACATCAGGGAATTCCAGGTTCATTGCATGGAAGTTGCATATGATGATACTTATATGATGCAGCTATTTCCTAGGAGTTTGGTAGGCTGTGCTATGGAATGGTTCTCTCACCTACCTTCAGGCATTAAGACATTCCAAGAAATTATAGATGCATTCATAAAAAACTATGCATACAACATTGCAATGGCTGTTAGTCTAAAAGAACTCTCAGCTCTGAAATAGGTAAGGGTGAATCATTCACTTCATTCTTACAACGATGGCGATCCAAGGCCAATCGGAGCAAGTGGACCATGCCCAAAGAAGAAAAATTTTGCACCATCATAGCCAACCTTGAAGGCCTCTTGGCATTTCATCTTAAGGTTTAAGGCATCACTACATATGATCAGTTGATCTCCAAGGCACTTAGCATCAAATGAGCCCTTATGACTCAAACCGCGGGATCAATTTCATACCCCAAACAAAAACACAACCACCCACCATCCAATTACAATGATAAACCTTGCATGTGGGCAAGGAAAAAAAAACATTACTAATGATGGTGTCATTGATGCCAAGGTGGTCATTAGTGCCCCTCACCAAAATACACCCACACCACAAATCCAAATCCAACACCAAAACAATCATCATGTAATACAACAACCACACAACAATCCAAAAATCAATAATCTCAATGATCAAATGGGACCACCCCAACACAACAAGAGTTATCCCAAGTGAAAATACACCACTTTGGGGGAACCACTTGAAGACATAATGAAAAAGCTAATAGATGAAAAACTCCTCAAGGCACCTACCTTTGAGAATTACCAAGAACTGGATGTGAAACCTCCTTGGTATAATGAGAATCAACTCTGTGAGTTCCATAAAATCAAAGGCCACACCACCAATAGTTGCATGAGATTAAAAAACATAATCCAAGATCTCATCGATAAAAGAATTATAAACATGGAACAGCCAACAGGAAACCAATATCTTAAGATATACATGAATCTGATGCCTAATCATGGAAACAAAGGGAATAATAATAACAAAGATAAGGGGAAAGGCACCCACTCAAACATAAATCATCTGTATGAAATAGTTGTCTCCTCCCTAGATGAAAATTTCATGGTCATCACCATCAAGGGCGCCTGTGCCGAAGATTGTGGAGTCATCACAAGAGGTGGAAAAGTTACCATCAAAGGATCATCCTAGCCAAACAAAGTCCCTACATCTAGATCTATTATTAATGGTTACAATGTCCTAGATCAACTCAAGAGAATTCTAGTGCAAATCTCCATCATGGAGTTGCTGAAAATCTCATCGTCCCATAAGAAAATCCTAGAAGAAGCGTTGGCTTCATCCACTGTCTCTATAGACCTTGATGCAGAGAAATTCCAAGCTATGGTTAGAAATATCATTACGCCAAATCTCCTCACATTCTCTAACCAGGATTTCCCTACTCAACCATCTCACAACTGTGCACTTCACTTGGAAGCCATCATACATAAGAGCAAATTCAAAAGGGTCTTGATGGATGGAGGTGCGGGCTTGAACATATATTCTCTTAGCCTGATTAAACAATTGAAAATATCAAAGGATTCTATTGAAAAAGGAAAGGGTATCACAATAAAAGCATATGACGATCAAGAAAGAGTGTCTTAGGGCACAATCAAACTCCCTATTCAAGTAGGGCCTGCCATCATGGAAACCACTTGTCAGGTCTTGGACCTCGACTTGTCGTATAACATCCTCCTAGGACGCCCATGGATTCATGCGATGAAAGTAGTAGTGTCAACTTTCCATCAATGTGTGAAATTTACACATAAGGGACAAGAAGTCACCCTCCATGGGGATCCCAAACCCTTCTCCTATTGCAAAATACTTGAAGCAAAATACTATAAAATCCCCCAAGTACCAAAAAATGATGAGGGTCCATCCACACCATACATCGATCCCACCACTTTCGCATCCACTTCTGCGATAGAGACACCCACCATTCCCACCATCTCTGAAATCAAGGTCATCATCCAAGATAATGGTTGTGGAAACTACAAGCTCCCTAATAATGCTTTTTTGGTAGTAGAGTTATCACAATCTCCTAGATCATGGGGATGTCTGCAAATAAATGAAGCCTCTACATCCCAAATGTCTCCTGTGGACTATCCCACCTTTACAAGATGGGGAGATCTTGGACGAGAAGTTATTGAGGGAGATCCATCTCATATGCTATATCAATATGAAAGACCAATGGCTAATTTACCAATGGATGACAGAAGCAAGGGTCTACAAATGATGCTCACAATGGGCTATGACAAAAGTAAAAGACTTGGACAAAACGATAATGGGCTTATAATACCTATCATGCCAAAGATGCAACCAATAACAAATCTTGGCCTTGGATGTACCCCTCTAAGTATAACCATACATGGCCAAATTCCTCCAGTTAGAAGGGTTAATAATCCTCCTCAGCCAACCCCAATAGAACTACGCTTACTAGTATCTACAGGTAGAGTCATAGATAACTTTACATTTGATATAATTGACATCTGTAGTAGTGGTGATGATGAGGATAACACGACTAACTTATCTAGGCTATTTGAGGATACCTCTCTTTGCATGATTAGCACCCTATCTTTTGAATCAGACCACCAAAATCATGAAATCCGCTTAGTATATCCCCAACTCATCAACTATGACCAACAAGGACCACCAGTTCTTGATACATTCAAAAATGATGAGGCGCTCTCAGAATTCATGGGATGATAGGATAACATTCTAGATGGGGATCACAAAGCAGGGTTCATAATAGAGCTAGATACACATGCTTATTATGGGGAAATGATTGAATCTCTCAGTCGCAAAAGTGAAAAATTAAGAATAATATCCCAGTCCTTGAGTGAAAACCACACGGTGGCACTCTCCAACCAAAAAAAAGTAAAAAGAAAGGATGCATCCAATGGTGAAAACCTCTCTATGGCACCTGAGGATGGGGGATTCAATCTTCCTTCTACAACTATTCATCAAGAAAAATTAGTAGTCTTGGCAGAAAAATGCAATCCGGTCAACCTAGGAACAAAGGCAACCCCGCATATCACATTCTATGTGGAATCACTACTATTAGAAGAGCAAGAGCTCCTAGCAACCTTCCTAAGAGAAAGACAGATAAAATTTGCATGGACTTATGTTGGCATGCCAAGACTTGATCCAAAGACTGTGGTTCACCACTTAGCAGTGTATCCAAAAGCAAATGCTTTTAAACAAAAGCTTCAAAAAATACACCCTCAAATTTCCTTATTAGTGAAAATGGAGCTAAAAAAGCTATTAGATGCAGGATTCATCCGATCGATAGATTATCTAGAATAGGTGTTAAACCTAGTACTTGTTTCAAAACCTGATGGGAACATCAAAATCTGCATAGACTTTAGGGGCTTGAATAAAGCATGTCCAAAAGATGACTTCTCACTTCCAAACATTGATATGATAGTAGACATGATAGCTAGACATGAGATGTTGTCACTAATGGATGGATTCATAGGGTACAATTAGATCATGATAGCAAAAAAGGACCAACATAAAACAGCTTTCACTTGTCCATGGGGGACTTACTATTGGAACATGATGCCATTCAGCTTAAAGAGCATAGGAGCAACATATCAAAGGGCCATGACACTGATATTCCATGACATGATTCACAAGACAGTTGAAGACTATGTTGAAAACATTCTAGCTAAGTCCAAAAAGAGAAAAGATCACATAGCAACCCTAAGTGCCATCTTTGATAGGCTAGAAGAGTACAAGGTCAGATTAAACCCAAAGAAGTGCATCTTCGGTGTACAATCAGGAAAATTGCAAAGTTATTATGCTAAAATATTTAGCCATTTCCATCCATCAATCTTTAATTCTTAGCTAGGTTTTTGCAGATTTTTGGCTTAAAGCTCTCATTCTTCATCAACAAAGTGGATCAAATCTCTTCAACACATCAAGCTTGCATCTTAGGAATTGGGAAAGGGCCAATTTTCACATCAAATTGGCACCAATTCCCCCATGGGATCATATGTTTTCTATTCTAATTAGGATTGAATCTATATTTTCTTGTTTCATTGTGTTCATTGATTTCTTTCCTAATTTGAGTTTTGTAAATGGATTTCCTGGGGAATCCTTGTTCATGCTTGCAATCTCTAACTTAAGGTGTTTGTTCTTATTTTTTTGTAGGTATTTGGATTGGGGTTCACACAAGTTTTATGGATGAGGATGAAATTGTAGCTAAAGTACTCAGATCCTTGCCTCCCTCCTACAAAATGAAGGTTCATGCTATTGAAGAGTTCAAATCAATAAACAAGATGACTAGAGACACACTAATTGGGAAGCTTGTTGCTTTTGAAATAATCAAATTTGGCGAATCTACACCAAAGACTAAATCTACATTCAAGGCTACTGTATCTGGAAGTAGCAAACAAAGATATAGTCTGGGAGAGAGTTCCAAAAAGATATCCAAGTATGATGAAGAATTGAAATAGGTTGAAGATAAAGAAAGAGGTAGAATAATTGGAAGCACTAATTGCAAGGCAAGAAGGGAGAGGAAAAGGTAAGTATGAAGATTTATTGCCTGTTAAATGTTTTTCATGCAGTAAAATAGGTCATTTTGCATCAAGATGTCCTGAAAGAGTTCCTAGATCTAAGCCTAAAAATTCTACATTCCAAAAGAGATGCTACTTTGTTGAAGAAGCAATGAGTAATGATGAGTCTAATAAAGATAGTGGAAAAAAAAGATGAATGGGCTTTCATTACTACCATTGAAGAGAATCATGTGGCTACTGAATCTACTAAAGATGAAAAATCTCTTGCAGTCCAAGTTGAAGAAAAAGATGAGTGGGTCATTGACATTGGATGCTCACGTCATATGAATGGTGATAAAAGAAAATTTGTGAGTCTAGAGAAGTATGATGGTGGGGTTGTAAGATTTGGAGATAACAATGCTGGTGTGATTCATGGAAGAGGATCTATTTGCCTTGGTGGTAAGGACAACACTGATGATGTCCACTATGTTGAAGGCTTGAAGCACAAATTGTTGAGTGTTGTACATATGATTCACAAGGGATATGATCTTAAGTTCAAATATTAAAAGATGCAAGATACGTGGAAGTTCTGGGAATATGATTACAACAAGCAAACAAACAAAAAGTAACATTTTTCATCTGAATACTACTAGTGGAAGTTTTTTAATTGCTCAAGTAGATGAAAGTTTGTTGTGGCATAGAAGATTGTGCCATGTAAACTTTGAAAAAATTATCAAGATAAGTTCTACTCAAGTAGTAAGAGATCTGCCTAGGTTAGTAAAGCCTACTAATATAATCTACAAGGAATGTCAAATGGGTAAACAAACGAGTCTCTTTCTAGAGAAAATAGTTTCATTCAAATAATTTGCTGGAGGTGCTACATATTGACCTTTCTGGTCCCTCCAGAGTCAGAAGTATTCACGGAAAAAGGTATTTCATGCTGGTTATTGATGATTACTCTAGAATGATTTGGGTTTCCTTTTTAAGAGAAAAATGTGAAGCATTAGAGAAGTTCAAAAGTTTAAAGGGTATGGTAGAAAATGAGAAAGGTCCAAAAACTTAGTTCCTGAGATCTGATAGAGGTGGTAAGTTCATTTCTAAGGAATTCAACTCTTATTGTGAAGAGCATGGAATTAAAAGACAATTATCTGCTCCTTGAACCCCTCAACAAAATGGAGTTGCAGAGAGAAAGAAAAGAATTTTTTTGGATGCTGCCAGAACAATGATGATGCAAGGAAATGTATTTCAGATGTACTAGAGTGAAGTAGTAAGTACTGTTGTTTATACTTTGAACAGGGTAAATGTTAATGGTAATTCTGTTAAGACTCCTTATGAGTTATGGTTTGGTCACAAACCTACTGTTAAGTATTTTAAGATCTTTGGAAGAAAGTGTTATATTAGGAGAGATGATGATATAGGGAAATTTGATTCAAGAAGTGATGAAGGAATCTTAATAGGTTACTGCACTAAAAGCACGGCATACTAGTGCTATAACAATAGAATGAGAAAGATGGTTGAAAGTGCAAATGTTAGAGTTGATGAGGACTCTATCAAATCATCTAGACATTGTAGTTATGATTTAGAAAAAATACATTACAAGCCAAGGGAAGAATGTTTAGACAAAATCAACTTCAAATTGTGCCATATGTTCCATATGTTCCAGTTGTTCCAGTGAAGCAATCTCAATTTGTTTTGGTAAATCAAGTTATCTAGGAGGCTCAGACAAGTGTAAGTGTAGAAGAAATATCAAAAGAATCAGAAGCTTAAGAATATCCTAAAACTCTAAGGTATGTAAAGTTGAATGATTCTAAAAATAAAATCATAGGAGATAAGAATAAAGGAGTGCAAACTAGAAGAAAAATTGCAGAAGAATACTATTTGATCTCTAAGATTGAACCTAAAAATGTCTCTGAAGCCTATAAATATGAACACTGGTTGGAAGCTATGAAGGAAGAATTGACACAAATTGAAAAGAATGACACATGGCTACTAGTTTTGAGGCCTAAAGACAAAAATATGATTGGTTCTAAATAGGTATTTAGAAACAAGCTAAATGAAGAAGGTTAAGTGGTCCAAAATAAAGCAGGACAGGTATGTAAAGGGTATTCTCAAATGGAAGGTTTTGATTTTGAAGAAACCTTTTCCCCTGTCACTAGGATTTAAGTTGTTAGATTATTTCTTTCTTATGTTGCGCATAAGGACTATAAAGTATATCAACTGAATGTAAAGTCTACATTTCTGAATGGAGGACTAGAAGAAGTTTACATCGAACAACGAAATGGATTTTAGCTAATAGACAAAGGAGATATGGTATGCAGGTTGAAGGAAGCTTTGTATGGACTTAAGCAAGCCCCTAGAGCCTAGTATGATAGATTGGACAAATATCTACTAAAACTTGGATTCACTAAAGGTACTATTGATAGCAACTTATACTTCAAATTAGATATTGATAAGGAGTTAATTATAGAAGCTTTTGTTGATGACATCATTTTTAGAGGAGATGATAATCTATGTATGAAGTTTACTGATGAAATGAAGAGTGAATTTGAGATGAGTATGATTGGAGAAATGAAGTTCTTTCTGGGATTACAAGTTACATAGTTGGACAAAGGGATCTTCTTATCTTGGTCCAAATATGTGAAAGAACTATTGAAGAAATTTGGGATGGATGAATTCAAACCTATTGGTACTCCCATGGTGACCGAATGTAAGTTGACACAGAATGATGACTCTCCTAAGGAAAATCAAACCAGATATAGGTCAATGATCAGTGGATTTCTCTACTTGACTTAGACTAGACCAACCATTATGAATGTTGTATGTGTGGTTGCAAGATTTCAGGCTGATCCAAAAGAATTACATGTAACTATTGTAAAGAGAATTTTTAGATATATGAAAGGAACAATTCAAATTGGACTTTGGTATCCAAAGGATGATGATCTCACTTTATGTGCATATACTGATGTAGATTGGGCTAGTGATGTTGATGACAAGAAAAGTACTAGTGGTGGTGCTTTCTTCCTAGGGAAGAAGCTGGTATCCTAGTTAAGTAAAAAGAAAAACTCAATTTCTCTATCTAATGCTAAAGAAAAATACATTGCTACTACCAATAATTGTACTGAAGTGATGTGGATGAAATAAATGTTGAGAGATATCAAGGTGACATATGAAGAGACTATTGCTATATATTGTGACAACTCAGGTGCAATAAATATCTCAATGAATCCAGTGCTACACTCTAAGACTAAACATATATCAATCAAGTTTCATTTCTTGATGGAGAAAGTGAATGAGAAAGAAGTTAGACTAGGGTATGTGCCTATCAAAGAACAAATTGCTAATATATTTACTAAACCATTGCTGAAGGATACTTTTGAGTATCTCAGAAGTATGCTAGGGGTAATCACCCCTCTTGATAAGAACTAAAAGATGCATTTGCTTGCATCAATCCATGAAGTTCATTGCTATATTCTGATCTGGATTGATGTTTCCATGGCTACTACTCAGGGGGAGTAATCATATGTATAGATATGTGGTTCAAATTGTGTATATGGAAATGTCATTGTTGCTTTGCCATTGATGTCAAAGGGGGAGAAGTATAATGTGAAAAATCCTTTCAAGAGCAGAAGTACAAAAGAAGTCAGTGTATTGGGTTGATGGTATTTTTCACATGTGTTGCCATCAATGCCAAAGGGGGAGATTGTTGGATGTTTTGGATGTGTTACTAACATGTGGTTGTAATTGATGTCAACACTATTAGCATTTGGTGTAATGGAGGTTGTTTATGTCAAGGATATTGAGAAATTTGTAAAAGGAAGTGTTCTAGGTTCCTAGTGGAACTATGTAAATCATGAAGGTGTTATGTTCTTTACATTGAAGATCATTTGGTCTGGATCAAAGGGCTTATTGTTGAGTATATCTAGATCATATACCAAAAGTTTCAAAGGTTTGCATGATGTTTTGAGTATGTTGTGGTTTGACAATGTTTCTGTGGTATCTATCAATGTTCTTGAACATAGATTGTGTGATCCTGTTGATCTCAGTTGTTACAGATGCTTCTCTATT
Organism: Sequoia sempervirens; assembly: GCA_007258455.2. Classification (NCBI taxonomy): domain Eukaryota; kingdom Viridiplantae; phylum Streptophyta; class Pinopsida; order Cupressales; family Cupressaceae; genus Sequoia; species Sequoia sempervirens. The sequence continues at coordinate 625,147,752 of VDFB02193867.1, forward strand.
GTTTCTTGGTGTTCTTGGATTCTTCTAGATTGTGCTCTATCTCTGTGGTACGTCCACATTGATCAGTGTACTCGTCAAAGATTTTTCTCTATATGTTTGGTTTTTCATGTTCTTGACCGACATGATGGTGGTAGCATGTTGTGAATCTTTGAGGAGGAATCAATTGAAGTATTTTTTTGTTGGAGATATCAATTTGGGTCTCCACTATGTTGTGGCTGACCTTGGTGGATACGTATTAAAAATTTAGGCCAACATTGCAAAAATATATTTATTTTTTCTTGGGCGACTAAGATGTGATGAAATCTCATGTAGCGGATATATAAGTGTGATTGTTTCATTGGTGTAGTGAGTTGAGAAGGTGCTCCTATGTGTGTATGTGTGAATATCTTTCTGTTGCAGAGTAGAGTGTGAAGAAGATTGTGTGAAGTGCGAAGAAGTGTTGACTTTAATTGGAACTATAATCAAGCTTGTGTAAAAGCTATTTTCTCAGTTCATACCCTTTGGATTTTTAATCCTATTCTATTGGGTAGTGAGCCCCTTTTGTATTTGATTAGTGAGCTCTAGGCAGTGTGCTTGAATGCATGTGCATTCCCCTTATTATTTTTAATTATTCTTTTAGCAGAGTATAATCTTGTGGATGAACATCCACTGTGGTTTTTCCCCTAACAGGATTTCCACGTAAAAAAATCTTGGTGTTCTTTGTCTCTCTAATGTGTTTATTGCTTGTGACTAATTGCTTATTCATCAGATCTAAGATTTAAGTTAAGTTAAGTAGGAAAAGTTTAAATTTTTGTGAAAACTAATTCACCCCCCCTCTCAGTTGTTTGTCCTTGTTTTGCCAACATTTCCACCACTGAGGCAAGGATTTTGAAAGATGAAAATTTATTTTATTAACACTTATCAGTATTCAACACCATCACAACCTCATAAATGGTCCCTAAATTTTAACCTATGAAATAGAAAGGGGTTGCAATAAAGACATGACTCAACAAAATTGTGATAGATGTACTAAATTTGAAATCTCATGACCTGAAGTGAAATGTCAAGAATGAGCATGTGGTAAAGGTAAATTGCATGATAAAACTGTTAGGGTTCAAGCAAATTGGAGCAATAAACATTAACAATTATATGTTGATTAAATAACCCAAAAATAACAATAAAGAATAACATAAAAGAGATCAACACAAAAATTTAACGTGGTACACCCAATATGGGCTACATCCACAAAAAATCATCCACCAAAATATTTTATTATCTAGTGCAAAATAGATTAAAATCTCACGAACACACACATATGCAACATATACAAGGTCATTTTTCATTTGACATGTCAATAGGAAAACCTGATCAATATATAGTATTTGCATGATCAGTCACCATATACCAACAAAAATATGAGGGAAATACATGGATTGAACATGAATTATTATGGGACCCGCAACTTAAAAGAGTGAGAAAGGATCTTAAGTGATTATATTAAATGATGAGAATTTCATTAGAAGATAAAGTCACTAGGGGATGGTCATCACATAGAAAAAAAGGCTTCACTGAGGCAGTTAGAATATTAGAAACTGGTTGAGGAAGACACTTTCAAATTAGAGCAACAAGTGATGGATTTAGGGCATGGGCTATAGGGTGCAAATCCTTAGAGGTTTTGACTTAGGGAATCCACTAACAAACCATAGAAATAAAAAACACCTAATAGGGAGGTTCAATAAGACTCCAAGTTTTTGTAACAATTGGGTTGAAAATATACACTGGTATTCTTAAGTGGGGAAAGGTAAGTGAACTATAATTTCATGTTAATTTGTAGTACTGATATCGGGAAAGAATTCTACATATGCTCAAACATAACTAACATACTTGAGTGTGGGGTATATGAGTGAATTGAAAACATAATGTTGGATGTTGTGGATGTGTTGTTGATATGAGGTTGTCATTGATGTCAACACTATTATCCTTCAATACATTAGAGGCTGTATATGTCGAGGATATTGAGAAAATTGTAAAAGAAAATGTTCCAAGTTCCTAGTGGCACTGTGAAGGTCATGAAGGTGTCCTATTATGTACGTTGGAGATCAACTGCTATGGACTAGAGGGTTTATTTTTTAGAGTATCTAGATCATCTACCAAAATTTTTAGAGGTCTGCGTGTTGATTTGATCGTGTTGTTGTTTGATAGTATTTTTGTGGTCTTTGTCAATGTTCCTAAGTGAAGATTGTGTGATTTTGGTAATTCTAGTTATTGCCTGAATGTTTCTTTGTTGTTTCTTGGTGTTCTTGGATGTCACTAGATTGTGATCTATCTTTATGGTATGTCCACATTAATTTGTGTGCTCATGGTCAAAGATTTTTTCTCTATATGATCGGGTTTTCATGTTCTTGGCCGACATGATGGTGGTAACGTGTTGTGGATCCTTGAAAAGTAAAATTTGAATATTTTGCACGCTCATGAGTATTGTATTGGGTCGCATAATTGTATTGACTGACAGTGTTTAGATCCACATTGAAAATTTAATTGTAAATTTGGGCCGACACTGCAAATATGTTTTATTTTTCTAGCCGACTAAGTTGTTGATGTAATCCATGATGAAAATATATGAGTGATTGTTTCATAGGTGTAATGTGTTTTGGGTGTGCTCCTATGTGTGTATGTGCAAATATCATTCAATTGCAGAGCAAAGTGTGAAGTAGTTAGAGTGAAAAGTGAAGGATTTTTCTATGCTTAATCAGAATTGTAATTAGGCTTGTGCAAAAGCTATTTTCTCAGTTCACACCCTTTGGATTTAATCCTATTCTATATTGTTGGAAGTGAGCTCTAGGCAGTGTGCCTAAATGCATGTGCATTCCCCTTTATTATTTTCATTATACTTTTAACAAGGTATAATATTATGGACTAACCTCCACCATGGTTTTTCCCCTGACAGGGTTTCCACAAAAAAAAAATAGTGTTCTATGTCTCTCTGATGTGTTAATTATTTTTGGTTAATTGCTTATTGATCAGATCTGAGACTATGTTAAGTAAAGTTTGAAAAGTTTATTATTTTGTGACAACTGATTCACCCCCCCTCTCAGTTGTCTGTCCTTTTTTTTCCAACACATAAACAATTCAAATATTTGGTTTACTTGGGTATTAGAAATATGCAAGAATCAACTTTACCTTATAATGCAATCACTTAAGAAGATACAATTTCTAATAATAAGGATAGAGAAGGTTAACAACATGTAGAAATATTGAATTTGCAAGAAAACCTTATAGTATAAGTCATGTGGTAAACTGTGGGTAAAGTAGAAATGAGCTAGTTGGACCATTAGCATGCAAAAGATCATAAATTTCTTATTTCAAATATTTATGAGAAACTTTAAGAGGAAACATTGATAAAATTGAGATGCTCTTTCCATATATAATATTTTTTTTCTATTTGAAAGAACAATTTTAAAGGATCATGGGATTTTGGAAATTGCATCAAATAGGAAGGATAGACCAAGAAGAAAACAAGAAAAATGGGGGTCCTCATTTTGCTAAGAGGAAAATGGGGCATTTTATAAACACACACAACACCATCCTCTATGATGCCATGTACAAAAATGTTACTGGACTCCTATATGATTTTTCCTTGCATAGAAGGTTGGATTATTTTCTAAACATCTCACTATGACTATCACAACAAATAGTAGTCATTCTTACATTAGTTGAACATTTGAACATAAATTATTAAACCAAATGTTTTCTTGACAAGCATCAGTCGCTATTATATACTATTATTCTATCATGAACAAACCAACTATGGATTTCTACTAACTCATCCAACCGATAGCACCACCAAACATTATGAACATGTATCTATTGGTGGATCTTCTACTATCAATTCCATCTACGCAATCAGAATCTAAATACCCACGAATAAAAACTAAATGTTGAGTCCTTTAGGATAACCATGAAAACACAAGGAATACTCAAAAGTACCTTGTAAATATATGAATGTTCTCTTAATTGGATCCCAATGTACCCATTCATGATTATCCATAAAAGCAACTTAGAACTCCGACTACATGGGCAATGTTTGGCCTTGTATAGACTATAACATACAATAAACTACCAAAAACACTTGAATAATCTACTCTAGTCATGTCCTCCATCTAAGTAAAATATTTTTGATAATCCTCCACATATAGCTTCATTCTCTACAACACAAAAAACAACCAACTATCTATAATTTTCCATGGTGAATCTCTCCAACACTATGTTCACATACTTTCTCTAGCTTAACTAAATATTTTTTGGCTCTATCTGTTCCGATCTTTATTCCCAAGATGTATGTTTCTATGTCTAATTCATTCATTTTGAATTTTGTTGATGAATGAGGATTCAAGTCATAAACCAAACCCTTCCAATTCAAAATAAATAACATAGCATCCACATAAAATGGGGTAATGAGAATGTGACCATTATCAATTTTATAGTAAACACAATGATTGGATTTAGACATCTAAACTTTAAAACTCAACACAAATGTATCAAAAATTTTGTGTCAAATCTTAGGAGACTACTTCAAACCATACAAAGCTTCCTTCAACTTGCAAACTAGATATTACTTACCTTTTTCCATGTACTGCTCAGCTTGTGACAAAGATTTTTTCCTTCAAATTACCATGAAGTAAAGTTGGCTTCACATCCATTTACTCAACTTATAAATCATAGGATGCAACAAGTGATAGTAAAAATATAATGGATGTCAACTTAGAAATAGAAGATAATATCTCACCATAATCAATTCCTTCCATATATGAGAAACCATTTGTGACCAATCTTATTATATTATTTTTAACACTTCCATCAATAACAAAATTAGTTTTAAACACCCATTTGCAACCAATATGTTTACATATATTATGCAAAGATATTGGATCAGACATGGTTTTTTTATTTACTACAATTATATGTTCTTCCATTTATTTTATCTAGGAATATGCATTACTCATACCCATAGCCTCACTTATGGTCCTTGGCTCGTCAACTTGAAAAAATATAATTAAAATCCAACAATGAACATCCAAACCTTTGAGGTGAATATCTAAACCTTCCAAGTTGTTTCTTAATTTGCATGTACCTCTTTAGAGACTAAGGTTGGGGTTCTTCATCTTCTAAACTTTTAGAGTTTCTAGAGCTCACCTCATCACCAGGTCTATCATGGGCTTCTAGTTCAAATTTATTGGTGTTAAGAGTAAGTTGAATGACATCTTCTATCTTTTTTTCATTTTTTTGTTATCAAATAGTGAAAGAAGGTTTCATATCTTTGATGATAAAACTTCTAATGTAGATAAATTTCTTAGCTACTAGACCGAAGAGATTTTACCCTTTTGCACCAACACCATAGCTGATGAATATACACTTAAACACTTGAACAATGACCTCAATACAACACTCCAATATATAAGAGTTTACAATAAATAAAATTAGCTACTTCCAAAACAATATGCACATGAATTTCACATGTCATCATCTTCTTCACTACTTGCATACAAGACTAAATATTGACATGCAAATTTCCTTTCTTATCTTGCCACATGCAAGCTGAAACTTGCCACATGCAAACTGAAACTTTCCACATGCAACAATGTGCATGCAAGGTTTCTTCTTAATATGCAAGGAACATGCATGCATGCAAACTAAAACATTGCAAGTAAAGTGCCTACATGTGCAACACTACCTATAATTGTGGTTCCCAAATTGACTCATCTTATGTCTTAGTTTTTGTCACTATTAACTAACAAATAGGGATGAGTTAAATATCACCAATGACTTCAATTGACTCAAACATAGTCGGATGCCTTTCTCTTAAAAATAGGTATCATGTTATCCATGCCACATTATAGGTAGGATGACAACTCAAATTTACAATCCCACAAAATGACATATGAGAGGCACACAAATAATCATATAAAAAAACATACAATAATATATTAACAAATATAATTAATAAATGCTAAAAATTATCAAAGATTGAGACATCTTATTGAAAATAGAAAAAAGGGATGGTTTTGGTAAATAGTTTGCATGTTTTAATCAATGTTTATTGACCCTTATGTTAAATCTATGTGTTGCTTTTGTTTTGTGTAGAGTGGGATAATATTGCTTTAGTTTTCTCTATTTAAACTCAAAATACATCTACACAACCACTACCAATTAAAAATTCTTAAAATAAAAGTAGTTACTATTCCCATAGAAAAAGTGTCATGTATTACAACATAATATGGAAAAAAAAGATTAATTTGCATATAAAAAGATTACAAGAAATTATAAATACTATTAAAATGTCATTGAATTTTTCTCAATATTTTTAAAAGAAATTATCTTCTTTTTAAAAAGTTCAATTTTATTTTACCTATAAAAATATTACATAGAACTATGAATATAATACCAAGATGCCAATCAATTTCTAAATAATAATAAAATTGTTAAAATGTATAACCTTTTCTAAAAAAAAGAAAAGTGCAATGCAGCCATATTATTAGGGGTAAACACACTTTTGACGGAGTTATGAACCGGGTACAAAAAATCACAAGAAACTACCAAACCCCCATGAGCACCTACAAGCACTTTGGCCCAACGAGGGTTTGAACCTCGGTGAACATCACTACAACCAAACGACTTGACCACCAAACCACACCCTTATCAGTAATGTATAACCTTTGCTACAATTAATAAAAATAATTTTTTGCTTCATAATTATTGATTTTTTATAATATTATTATTATTCATTTATAAAAATTAAAATGTGCTTCTGTTAATTTTTTTGCCATATGATTTAACTCTACCTAGTGGATTACAAAAGAAAACTGAAGATTCCACAATTTGTTTAGTAGAGTATAATTCATGTCGAGTTGTGGAAATAGTCCCCTTTCATACGCTATCTCATTTAGGACAACAGGACGTGCCACGGTCATTACAAGAAGTACACCCACCGCATTCGCATTGGGACAGTTTGCGGGAGTGGAGAATGCCAACCACGGCTTTTTCCTGCACAGAAATTCAGATTTAGACTACAAAACGATAGCCAAATACAAAATTCACAGAAACTTCGAATCCTTACATACAGGTAGAACCCGTTGCACAATTCGTTTTACAGATCTGTGACCTTTTGGAGCTGCATTTAAAACAAATATTTCAGATTCAAGCACAATTTGTTAAAAAAAAAAAGGTTTAAAAACTTTATGAACAACATAGTCCCTGTTTAGGCGGGAGAGCTTAGGCAGCCTTAAACAGCTGGAAAGTTATACTAACGCTTACATAATAACCAGTCTGCGTATATGGTAAAGTAACTAGCTGTTTTACAACGGCGGTTTAATGGGGCCTCAACATATACCAACTAAAATTTATTTAGGTAGAGTGCACTAGACATATAAACATCACAAATAGTTAACATACCTAAACTTTGATAAGCATGAGAGATAGCAAGGGTATTCAGATCTTCTGGGATATGTCGGCCACCAGCACCCTCAGAGTAAAAGAAAAGCAGCAGTGCAAATGCAAATAACAGCACAAGGAAACCCCTGATTTTGAGAGCCATGATGTGTGTTATTACAATTCATATGAAATTCTGAAACCACAACTTCAATTTATAGCGGATAAAAGGGTCGGTCTGGTCTTTGCACCAAATTTTGTCAAAACTATTTTTAATAAGTATTTAATTAAAGTTAATCTTTCGTGTTTGACGTTCAAAGTTGGCAACGGCTATCCAGCCCCTAGAATACACCGAGCATGGATGCCTCACATACCATCATAACTAAAGTTCCTTGTTTCTCAACAACTTTACTCGCCCTTAGACTCTAGTTCACTGTAGCATGATTTCCAATACACAAAACTGCAGTTCATCATGAAAAAATCAGCACTTCGTTGTCCCTCAACCGGTTAACTCACAGTTCTTCCGATGCAACGTACAAGAATGTGCACGGTAGCAGCATGAACAAACATGCGCCCCACTAAGCAAGCCAATCTGAATTAATGGACGGATTTATTTTATATAATCTCTTGCGAAGTCAAATGCAATGCTTACAGTTCCTGCGAATTAAGAGAATTTTACAGAGCTGCATTTTTACTGAACTGGAAGTCTAAATTTCCTTTCAGAAACAGATTATAGTTATGCACGAAAGCAAAGGCATGAAAAGTTTAATGAAATATTTTCTCCCTTGATATGGACTCTTAACAGTAATAAGAATAGATGTGCATCAAAGATCACAAGAATCAACTCAATGGATCATTGTAACGAGTTCATAAAAATTGGCAACCTAAGATCGATACATAAGTTTATTTATTAAAAATGTACAATAAAAAGAGGGATTTAAGTATTCAATGCTTAGCGTATTTGAAACCTTAATGTTGCTTTAATAATGACTTGCTCTGTTCACCTCCCAACAATTGAATTTACAAAAAAATAATGCACCCCTAAGCTAAAAGAGATATACATACTTAAAGAAAACATACAAAAAAATTAAGCAAATTATATACCAAACAAAAAAAAAAAAAGAGGAGGTAAGAGGTAGTGTGCAAAGAACAATTTATTGGTTCAACAATAAAGGGAGCTATGGTTGTACAAATCTTTATGGAAATCTTTATGACTGGGTGTTCATACGGGAAAGATAAAAAGTGTATAAAAGAATCTCTCAATTTGTTATATTTCTTGTATCTAATTACACCAATTTTCCCACGTCTTTTGTATCCAACTGCAGACATGTATATATATTCACATTTCACCAACATTGCACTATCATCATATCCTAAAATAAATCACCATTAAAATTATATACACATTTATTTCTCCTTTCATTGAAATTTGAAAACAACCAAGAAGTTTCCCAATGAGAGATCATCAGCCTCTCTCAACCGTAAGCACATAGGTTGCTATTAATATTTTAAGAGGGTTGAACCTAAACTGAAATTTAACATTTAACTATAAATTAAATGAGAGAGAGAGACTTGAATTTCAAGACAAGTATATTTTCAAAAGAACATTCTTACACAAAAGGAAACACAACCCCCATAAACTTATAAATATTTCAACACCATTTTCACATTTTTCTCATACACAACATTCACACATATAAATATGACCATTTACATAAAAATAAATCTATATCAAAATTTTAAGAAAAAAACTAAAGGTGGAAGCCTTCCTATGGAGCTTGTTAGAGTGAAGAAATAGTTTTTATTCCATATTCTTTTCTCACACTTCTACCCAAAACTTTAAAATTAACAATCAAGCTCTCTCAAAACTTAAAAACTATACTTAAAAAATCTATGTTCTCACAAGTTTAATCAAACTTTTCTCTACAAATTTTAACTAGGAGAATTGTAAAAATGGTATGATAAAACCTCTCCAACTAGGCTTTTAGCAGTGACACATGACACCCCACATGGTTCATACTCACTCTATTACACTTTATTAACAAGGCATGGGCTATTTATTTCTAAAGGAAAGGGATGGTTATTGTATTCATCTTCCCTGCTCAAATAATGTCCCAAACTTATCCTTGGGGTTAAGAATTTGAAAAATATTTTTTTTAAAGAATGATATATCCAAAATTTAGAAAAATTACATGTTCAAGTTTATCATCTTAAGTAAATAAAATGACAAAATACACTTCAAAATTGTGATCATAAAATAAAAAACAAGACATAAGCATGTGATTTATATGAGACTCGAACAAAGTCTTAACCACTCATAGTCAAGATAATATACTCATTGATTTTTGTATGTATAATGTTGTTACTTCATCATGTGAGGCAGTATGATTTTAAATTCTCACAATTGGTTCTCCTTTTTTGTATTAGTAACTTACATGCACCTCGATAATTGATTTGCATGTTAAACCTTATTACATATATATGTATATAGTGAAAGCAATAATTAGAATATAATTATTTATTTATATTATGAAATCAAATATCAAATAATAAATCATCTCTAATTTTAAATATAGTAATAAATCATTAATTCTCATGACTGAAAAATCCTTATTTTATATATTATTATTTATTTATATTATGAAATCAAATATCAAATAATAAGTCATCTCTAATTGAATATAATAATGAATCATTAGTTCTCATGACTAAACAATATCAATAAATTTATTTAATTTGAAATATCCATTCATTATATTTAAACTCACTATTCACAATAATGCATGATTTTAATAATACAAAGAATTAGACATCAATCAATTAAGTATTTAATTCACTCTACATATTGGGCATTTGTTTGCATGTATATGGAGCCTAGTAGATGATTTATTTATACTATTATGTATATTATATCTACCATTTTATGTGAATATTTGGTTTGTACATCTAGCTAGAGAGGAATTAGTGACTTTTTTAGTGGCTAATATTCACCAATTGGCTAATAGTCAAATTTTGGGAATCTAAAATTGGCTCATAGTTTGAGCTACAATGTGAGTTGAATCACCACATTTTTACAAAATTTTATTATAGTGTTATTTAAATCTCCAAATAAATTATTTTATTAAAAATTTCAACTCAAAAATTTACCACAATAGTCAATATATGATTAGATCAAATTCACCTAAATTTTATAAATATAGTAGAAATCTATATTAATTTTCCAATAATATATCATAATTATTAGTTGCTTTAGGACTAAATGCTAGGATTCAAAATTGCACATGCAATCTTGATTTGGAAATTATGGTCTTGAACTTGAAGCACAAATAGCTAAAAATAACAAGAGGAAATGACAATTATAGATTAGAAAATGAGGAAAAGTGGAGTCTATTTATAAATTTTAGAAGGGTTATGATAGATGCAAAAAATATAACCCAGACAAGAAATGATAACCCACACAAGAAAACAAAAAAGCCTGTAGAAAAAAATTAGAGACACAATTTTTTTCTATATTCAAGATGGAAAATGATGAATTGATTGAGGATGATGATGGTGATAATCATGTTCATGATAATAATAATATTATGTAATTTGATGATAACATTGTTTTTGAAAAGGAAAAAATAGGTTTTACAGGGACCTGAAACCACAAAGTTTAAACAACAAAAGATAAACATAAAAAGTTCAAACAAATAGACAACTGTCCCAAAAAGAAAACGACAACACCAAGAGACAACAGGGCCCAAAAAAGGACCGCCCAAAAAAACTAGCAACCAACACCACCACACTACTCCAAGGTGTTCAGTAACTCCTCAGCTTCCTTTTCAACATCCTTCATGTCCTGTAACCCCTGCTTGAGAATTTGAGTTGTATGTGATGAAGTTGGGGTCTTCCTCTTAATGTTAGCCCTGGTACGAGTTGAAATCCCTTCACCAACCGATCTGCTGCCTCCCCTGTCCGCATCCAAATCCACAACCAGCGAACCCTTTTGGTTTTTTTCAAGTTTTTCCACCATCGCATTGATGATAATGGTGTTATGCCTAGCAATTTTGTGATTGTTTGCAACAGTGGCCCTAATGTTTTGTCCAATCTTGTACATGCTACACTCGATACTAGTCAATCTATCCTCCTGTAATTGTTGTCTTTTCTTCGGTAATCAAGTTTCCTATTCTTCATTATCTTTATGATTCCAACTGATCTTCTACTCCAAGTCCATGACCCTGTTGCTGAGATCAGTAAAATGACCTTTCAAATCACAAACTTCTTTCTGGGTCCACTTGAGAATAGTGAAAAGGCCATCCATGCTTTTTTCTACTATACTCACCAAATCCTCAGGCTTGAGTTTATTCAGGGCTGAATTAATTTCATCCTGAATAGGGGACTCAAAATGATCATTCCCAAATTTTTCAGACGTAGGGGCACTAGGGGCCGATTCTTTACTGACCATGGGCTTATCAGAGAGGATTTCCATTGAATTCCCTAAATATGAAACAAGTTTCATAACAGGGTTACCTTTAAAACTAGGGGACAAACCCAGAGTAGGGCAACCAGGAGACAACTAGGGATTAAGACGGGGCGGAGAAGCAAAACCCGAACTAGGGAACTCATGCAGGGCCTACAATTTAGGGCATGATAGCGGGGCAGGATCCTTAAGGGTTTTCTGACAAGACAGGGATTGGGGAGCAATGGCTTCAGGACCAACAAGAACATAATCAGGGGGGCCCCAGGGTTCGATCTCCCTACTACTTTCTGTCTCCTCATCATCCAAATCTTTAATTTCAATAGTTTTTGGAAAAGCAGATAAATTTTGAAAATGCTCAAAAATGAGCCTAACAAGATCAGGGTGAATAATAGCATTCCTCCTAGGGTTTTTTTCCACATCATCAAGGCAATTCTTCAAAGAAGAAAACAAGTAAAAAGGCAGAGATATATGAACCTTGTGACAGAAATGGTTCAAAATGGTAAAGTGGTAACCATAAACTCTGGTGAAGCACCTGTCAACCATGATATATTCCATAATGACTCTTAAAACTTTCCTCCAGATAGATTTGATGGACTCCACATCAAAGTAGCTATTGGCAACCTTAACCATCTTCGCTTTCTCCTTATCTTTTTTAGGAAATTTAATGACCACTTCATCAGAGAATCGTCGGTCTCGATAGAATTTAATACCCTCAATCAAAAGACTAGTTATCTCACCAATTAGGTCCTCACTCAGCTTAACATTCCTACCAAATAACACAATCTCACCATTTTTCTAGTTTTTAACAAAATAGTCCAGCATCCCCTCATCCGTACCATGGATCTTTTCCATATATGGTATTAAACCTCCCTTTTCAATTCTTTCCCATGCTTTAGCATTCTTTCTATGCTCTTGAAAACTGCTCAGCTCCACAAGTTTTCTTTCTCCGCCCATATTTAGCTCACTGTAAAACACCACTGAACAGTTGCTCTAGGTCCCGTTTAGGCATTTTTGGTCGAACACCCAAAAAGCGTGCCGAGGACTCTTCTTGAAAAAGAAAATGATGTCAGTCCCATCAAATCTAATGAAATTTATGTCCCTGATCTTTATCCATTTCATTATGACTAAGATTGCCTTCTCTTCCATGCATTGAATCATAATAAATTAGCGCTTTCACATCAGAATGGAGGTTGTCATTCTTTCTCCACGTGTTTTCCCCACCCTTCTTAACCCCTTCATTGGCAAAGAAATCTGCCACCTTATTGGCTTCTCTATAGGCATGGGACACTTTCACTTTATCAAATTTGCTTAATAATGTTTTTCGTATCTTCGATCCATTTTTTGATGGTCCACGATGGGGGGGTAAGCCCAAGAATGCAATTTATTATATTCAATGAATTACCCTCCAACCAAAGATATTTCATGTTGATCTTAAGGGCTAAGCTAACTGCATGAAAAGCCCCTACAACTTCTGCAACATGATTAGTTTGAGTACCGATGTCCACAACAAAAGCCATAATAAAAGCCCCCTAGTTGTCCCTTAAAACACACCCATTGCCAGTTTTCCCAGGGTTACCTTTAGTTGCACCATCAAAATTGGCTTTGAACCAGCCCAAAGGCGGTAGTGACCAATTAGCATTCTCTCTCCCACAAACACCAGGTTTGAGGACATTTGACCCAACTAACTTTGAATTCCACTTTTCAGCCATAGCAATATCAAAAGGAGACCAAAAAGCTTTCTCAAACATTTTTAATTTGATGATAACATTGTTAATGATAAGAAAAATACAAGGATTGAAAATGGTACATGTTGATGATGATAATTTGAGTAACGTGGATTAAGGTTTGCATCTAGGTTGAGAACCAAACTAATGGATATTTTTGGATTTTACACTAGATTTTCATAGTTAGATTGCATGGATTCAGATTGCATGTGTATGGATAGATTTATTTGGGTTGTGGGAGTTTAGAGGAAAGCTAGCTGAATGGATTGGATGGTGTTGAGGAATGGTTGGAGTACTTAAGATGGGAGGCTTGGAACTAATGACATAACTTTGATTACAAAAATACCTTATAATTATGAGTGTAATTATACATTACCAAAAATTAAGTGATTTTTATTAACAAAGTAATATTAGTAATTCATAAAATAGTATAAAAATTGAATCAATTAGTAACTAATAATACAACATTTGGGTCAACAACTATGAACCTCAATTATAATTACATTTAGTATAATTAGGCCAATGAGCTAATTTTGCAAATATATAATGTAAGTTGAAATTACTATAAACTATATTTATTATTCATTATAGGGTTGAACATGATCCTCCATTACAATGCCATAAAAACTTTTAAATTACATAGTTTAGTTATTATATTAATTTTAAAATTAAACATAAAAAATTATTATAAAGTCATTTCATAATTTATTTACCATCTCTAGCTTGCATTGCATCCTTTGTTGTTGGTGTTTGGCTGAGATCAATAGAAAATGGTAAATTATGTTGTCTAGTGTTTTTGTTGAACTTCTAAAGCTATAATGACATAGGCATGGGAAAAATCATTCATTGAAGGTTGCATGAGAGATAGGAACCTCTAATAGTTCCCAATACCTATGGAATAGCAAATAGGGTGATTAAAGAGTTCTCAATGGGCTAGAAATCTCTGTTAAGGGGTTCCTAATGGATACAAAAGCTCCAACCACTCATAAGTTCATCAAAAACACCCAAATTTCTTGTGATCTAAACTAGAAGTATGGATTTCAGAACTTTACAAGGTAGGAAACTCATATATCCTTTATACTTAGCCATTTTTGGGGATTCTTCAATTTGGGTAATAAGATAAGGTGAAGGAAGGGAAAGAAATGCATAAAAACATGTGATATGGCCCCATTAAGATCTCTCATATTGGTTATTACTAATGGGCTATAAGGGGGGATGAAATGTCAATAGTAGCCTTGTTTAACTCTAATGTCACTCCTAATTTTTTTATTTACTTGTATGAGTTCTAAATTTTACCCAAACCTTTTCATAAAGCCTATGGGTAGCTACTCTAAATTGTATTCAGATACTAAGATCCTCCATTCTACATCATAACTTGTGTCTACAAACTATGTCAAAATTCTTAAAATTGATAAAATAACAATCAGCTTCATCTTTCTCATTCCATATTTTATAAATGATATGCCTCAAAGTGACTTAGTGATCAATTTTTGAGTGCTTTGGCCTAAAAGTTGTGTACCCTTTTGCTCTCTTTCTTTCTCTTCTTGTAATGCCCCATCTTGTAACCTAAGGAATGTTGCAATTGTATACGAAAGTGAAATATTTTTTTTAAAAAGTGTTAATATTGACTTTATTAGTTGCATACATTCTCTAAGTTATGCGACGTCACACTACTTGAGATTCCATAGATGACTTTAGTATTTAGCATAGCATAAATTTAATTAACATAAACTTAAAAATAAACATTGCATAACATTTGAATTCCATTCATGATAGTATAAAGTACAAATAAGATTCTTACATTGCATTTGAAATGATATTACAATACTAATTCTTTAGATAAGGTAGATCAAATAATAGATTACAATTACATATTTCAAATGTTCACCTCATAACAATTGAGGGATGTTTCAAATACAAGATTTTCAATGATACAATAAAGGAAGTACATAAATATCCAAATACGAACTCTCCATCCATGAAGCTCTCATTGCCATGATCATAAACTAGGGACCCAACGGAGTAAGGTGCATGTTCCACCCAACCATGTGGTACCCGTAGGTCCACCCCCCATGCTAGGAGATAGTAATAAGGTTACCTAGACATAACCTATTCACCCTAAACACAAGTAAAAAACTAATTGATGGTTACATTGCTTCCAGAGTTAAGACAATCAAATATGCTAAGTTCACAAGGTAAACTATTATTTTAGGTGGAGTGTCATCACAATGTTGCAAAGGTTACCCTGGTGTTTCTTCCTAGGTTCTGGCCCCCAACTTGGGTTACCCTGGTAACCTCTTACAAAACCCAGCCCCACATGCAAACTATTGCGGAATCGAATATCTTTTAAAGTAACAAGATATTGATTTTCCATTCCAAGCCTTCTCAACTTATACTCAAGACTGAACTAGCTCTTGAGTCTATAAGCAAGGCATATTAACCTAATTAAATATTTTAAGCTAACTAATATTTTGTTTTAGTTTCCATTGCCTTACTAACTCTTTGTAAGTTACCCTAGCACCACTTTGTGTGCCAGCCCTCACACAGAGCCACTCCCCTAAAGATAACATAAAGAATCTAAGTTCCCTAACTAAGATAAACAAGGTGCACAAGAATCAACATATAATACCAAACGACACACATTGGTCATTAAATCTTTGTTCATAAATCCAAGTGTCAAAACACCATACTATAACATGTGCACTACCCTAGTCAACTCAAGGATTGCATTTCAACATTAACAACACCCTTACTATACAAACTAATCTAGAAGACTTGTGCATCTAAAACATTCCCAATTTGACCAATAAAAGAGAAAATACTATTTAAGGAAAATCAGGAAAAAATAAGCATCTATATTAGGATTTACTAAATCCACTCGAATCAGTTTGAAAATAACACAAACATAAATCAACTTAATAAAAGATCTATTCTAAAAACAATAAAAGAAATTGTTTCATTTAATCTATTTTTTTATTTTCTTAAATTCACATAAAAGTATATTCCAAATTTTCTCTTTCAATCTTACTATTTTAGAAATATTTAATCTTGAATTTCTCATGCAATATAATTTTAAAGAGAATATATTTTTATTTTTAAATACCAAAATTATTTTCCTAAACTTAATAAATTACAAAACTTACAAATAATTATAAATTATTATATATATACATATATATATATATGTATATATAATACATTATAAATAATTCAAATTTAAATCATACATAAAATTATGTTTGTTTCATTAAAATAAAATGAAACTTAATATTGCACACAACTCTCAGCTATGGCCTCCCTATGGGGAGGACGCAGCCCCTACCAGGGCTGCACCCAGTAGCTCCTGGCTACTGTGCATAGCCATGGTGGCTGCACCCACCCATATGGAGAATGGGGGAGGGTTTCAGCCCTCCCCAAAAACATTGTTATTTATTTAAAAAAAAAAAATTAATTTATATTCGCTCGTACGACGATCATACAGATCCATTTTTTTAATAAAAATTTCCAATCCATCTATACGGCGATAACCTTGAATTTAAAATGAAATTCTCACAATTCAATTTATATATGAAAACATATATATATAAATTCAATAGGGTTTTTTTTTATATGGGGAAATTTAGAAAATTCTACAGGGTTTGTAATGGGAAAATTGAGAAATTTCTACAGTACGCACAAATTTTTTCCAAATAAATTCTAATTTATCTCTAGAGGTTTCAATTGACATTTCCCCAAATAGATGATTTCCTTCACAAATTTTAATTCAAACTGTTTCCTATAGGAAGCTTTTAACAAGGAAATAATAAATCCTCTACAGACTAATTTACCAAGAAGAATATAGAAGTCACAAAACACTATAGTTTACTCTGCAAACTTCTAAATTCATAATTTTAACAAATTTGCACAAATCTAACTCTTAACAGGCAATCTTTCAAATGAGACAAATTAATTTAAATAGAAAAATGTTTGTTTCTCTGTAGCTTGTAGAACTTGGCTGGTGAAGAGTGGCTTTGCCTGTAGCTTCCAAAGCCCTTACCAAACACAAAATCCCAAAATATGCCAAAATCTCAACCAGAGATCTTCCAAAAATATGCAACAATTCACAAATTTTTCCTAAAAACAATTTTTAACAGAACCCTCTTTTTTTCATTTCCCATGAAGAAGTAGTAATCTTCTATTTTCTCAAAATCCGAGATAACATCCGATAAAATTCTCAACAAGAAGCAATTAATTCCACTACCACACATGTCGAGAAGAAAAAATATATTTCAACAACCTCACGACAATCTTTTATTTCTTCCTTATCAAAAATTGAATGCATTTCTAAATTTAAAGAATTCAAACTTAAAAAAAAAAAATGCAATTTCCCTTTTCTTTATTTTATTTATTTATTTAACAATTAAAATACCATTTCCCACGTAATAATTAATTTTAAATTTAAATCTATTCACACAATTAAAGCAATTTTAATTCAATTAATTAATTTATTTAATTAAATGAATTTAATCTCAATGATTAAATTACTTAACCAAACAAACTAATTAATTAATTAAATAAAATATAAAACTTATTTTTAACATTTAAAATTAATTTAAATAAATAGTAAATTAAAGAATAACAAACTATCATTAAATTGACAAAATTTTCCTTTCAAAACAATTAATCCAATCAAGGATAAACAAGACCACTAAAGACTCCAAACTAAAACTAACAATATACTATGACTGGGTTTAAGACTAGACTAGGATAAACCATGTTACTACCTCCCAATCAACATTTTCATTGAGTCTTAACATGCTCAGACCTGAGTAACTAGGTGGAGTTGGTGTCATGTACCTGCAATCCTGCAACCAAACAAATAACATACATATATATATAATCTATTATACAAGCACACCGTGCGGAGAAAATCACAGAAATCACAGGGCACTCGCAAGTGAGTGATGCAACTCCATTCTCCACACCAATACACGTCACATCAAACTAACACATTAAATAACAGTTAATCTACCATAAACATATATATAGCAATAACATCTGAAGGAAACATCTATGCTAATACAAAGCATGTCAAAAATTAATTATCACCATACAATGTTTATCATATCGCAAAACGAATCCACTGTCGCTCTAAAGTCAGCAATCAAAATATCCAAACCAAAGTACCAAAGTATAACAGTGTGAAAACATGCTAACATAAAACATAAGCATAATGGAGGGGTACTAAACTTCTACCCACTTGTTGATTCTATGTTGAACAATGCAATTGAAAATATTTACAAATAAAGGATTAATCATGATGGTCCAATTTAGTTGGAAGGATTATTAACACCCCAACTTTTAATGAAGGGTATTGTTAAGTTAGTAACCCAATCTCTTGGGAACCCATGTTGGATGATGTTATTAAGTATTTCAAAATGTGAGGAGTGAGGATTTTCATCCCCCAATTTAGATATTCATCCTAAAAATCAACCATGACCCTATACTTTCTTGCACACAATTTCTTGATACCTTCTTTAATCTCTTGTAAAGTGAGTTTTTTTTGTTATCATGTTGACCCTATGAGTTACTTCAACCTTTGACTCTTGTTCATATAATTATTCTTCATACACAAACCATTGAGTGGCTATTATGTTATTCATTGTTTGTTCTTTTTTTATTGAAGTTCCCTCAAAAAAAAAAGTCATGCGTTATTATTTCCTAGATATAGCAACACTTCTCTCCTTGAATTAATGAAAACATTTTTGTATTTTTTTTATAATTTTATTGTATAAATTTGTGTTCTCTTTATATTTACCTAACTTCTAGATAACTCTCCTAGTAGTTTTACAATCCTCATCAAACCATGTACAATTTTCCAAAAACTAGCTTATAAATTTCTTATTATTATTTTTTCCATTTACAACCATTAAGAACCTCATGAATTATGTTTTTCAGTTCATCACTTTTTAGACTTGGTGATATTTTCCTTTCATTCTACATTATTTTCATTAATTTTTTTGTAGAAACCTAAAATTTTCCA
The DNA here is from genome assembly GCA_007258455.2 of Sequoia sempervirens. Lineage (NCBI taxonomy): Eukaryota > Viridiplantae > Streptophyta > Pinopsida > Cupressales > Cupressaceae > Sequoia > Sequoia sempervirens. Next base: position 625,167,364 of record VDFB02193867.1, read on the forward strand.
AGCCTAACAATACTAGAGTTTATCCCTTTTCCATCTATTAATTAAATAAATATTATTTATCTATTTAATATTTTTTCCTTATTTCTTACACTTAATTAAATAAATGTATATTTATTTAATTAAGTATAACCTTTTTCACCTATCTTCCAAAAACTTAATAAATGTAAACCATTTATTTATCCTATTTTTCCACTTTAAACACAATTAGTTATAAAAACTAAAATAATTAGCTAATTAATCCATGGACATGCCTAAATATAGCTAAATTAATTAATTACCCCATAATCCTAATCATCCTAAAAGCTATATTAAAATCTTGACCATCCATTTGATTAATAAAATCCCCACCCTCCATTTAGCTCATTTGAGTCTCCCACATGTGAGATGTCATATGTCTCCATCTCCATTTCCATTTGAGAGGAGACATGTTAAATTTACTCTTCCAAAATGTCCTCACACATGCGAGAGGATACCTTTTTGTAACTCTCTTCCCAAGTTATCTTCACACATATGTGAGAGGAAACTTGTCCTTGGTCAGGACTTCTTCATACACCCTCTTACACATGTGTGAGATGACTCATGCTCAACACTTGGATTTGGTCAAATCAATCTAGTCATAAATTTCCACTCAATTCTCCTCTCCCCAAAATGTGCCAATATAATGATGACATTTGAATCCTCTCCATATTTCAATCTACCCATGAATCTGCCACCATTAATCTTGACATCCAATCTCAACCATCCATCTTCTATCCAGTAAATCTATTTATGAGATGTTTTCCCCTCTTATTTAATCATTTACCTTCATGCTAAATTGATTTAATCACAGGTTCATCCTTCCCCAAAGGACTACCTACGTACCCACTTCCAAGTGGGATTGAAGTCACATGTAGTTCTCCTCACAAGTTCTCTCAAGGAAACCCACACACATGTTCTTATAACCAGGGGTTCATTAATTATCATGTCTTTCTTCGACAAGGTATCCTTAAATGATTCCCAATAGTTAATAGTGCTTAGCAATAATAAGGGAAATCCCTCTAAGTATAAAAGAACAGTATTTAAAATAATTCAAAGGCAATGGAAATCCATTGGAGCATTGCCAAGAGTGATCCAAGTGAGTTCTTGAGGTCAAAGATGATTGCAAAAATAGAGGGCAGCCATGAAACGTATTGAATAAGTAATTAATTATTATCAAGATAGGCTATAGAGAATTGAAAGGATGCTAGCAAAAGCTACAATACATTTTAAAACTTAGATAGAGCAACATGATTGGTCAAATGACAGTGAAGGAAAGGAAGTATGTATATGTATATATGTATGTCTATATTCACTCTTCTAGGGCCTTATTATATAACAAGATTATCCAAGTTAAATCCTTATGTTTATCTTTACTTTATATGTGTTGATTCACTTGCTTGCTTTCTTCTATTTCAAGAAACTAATTCATTGTACCAAGGATTTAATAACACATAAGAATGATATGTTCATCTGGAGATAGTATATATCTTGTTCATGATTAAAGGTAAATACAATTCTCAGACAAGTTGTAGAAACAACGTACTCATTGGTGTAATCTTCCTCTTGTGGAAAAGATAAGAGTCCTAATTCTTTATCATCATGAAAGACATATTATATGCCATGCTTGTTTCCCAAGAGAGTGATGTGGAGGATATCTCTAAAAAGGTGACCATGCCTTATTAATGGTATGGACAACACCCTTCCCTCTCTTGTGCCATGCTCAACTAATGTGAATTTCTTTCTTATCTCTTTTTGTTTCAAAAGTTATTTTAAATTTTCTTTATTTTATTTTTCTTTTATGTTCCTATTCCTTGATTGAAAGGATGTGACAATGGTTCCTAGTGCTACACTAGAGGGTTAGTTGGTTTCCACCAGTGGCATGTGAACCTCAAGGTTAGCGACATTGAATTGATGACTAACAAGATCTACTCATCTCAAGAGTTTTGCATAAGCATTGGTGTATTAGAGGAATGTGCGTGTTACTTGCGATGTGTTTTATTTTACTTACTCTTTACCCATTGATGATTGTAAATAGTATGGGATGATTTCCATCGTCATGCTTATTGGAGAAGATCAAGGAAAATGATAGGATCCATGGTGTAGTATGTAATGCACCAACATCGCTTTTCTATCTAAGATGCATTAAAAGAGTGGGTGTTAGTCACTTGTTGCATACATGTTAGTCACTCCATGTGTACTTGTATAAATGTACTAGATTTTGTGCACATTGTTATACTAGTGCCCTTGCTAATGATGACATCAAGTGGTATGAGATGTTTGATTGTTGTCATAACAAGATTATATGATTATGAATTAGGTAGTGGGATGCCACATGTAGCATGTTGCATCCATTTTAACCTCACTAGTTGTTCTTTATGTGAACATCTGATGTTTTGTGTGGATTGTTCCACTAGATATATGTGATGTATGCTTTACCTAGTCATAGTTATACTTGATGCACATATGAGCCAATCGCAATCATACTTGTTATGTGCATATGATTCAGTCATGGTTGTACTTGTGATGTGCATATGAGTCAATCATGATCTTGTACTTTGGATGTGTATGAGCTAGTCATTATTGTACTTATGTGTGTATAAGGTAGTCACATTGTGCATATGCGATGTATGCTCGAGATAGTCATTGTGTATGATCTTGGGATTATGAAGTGATATGATCCCTACGCACAATTGGGTGTTTTTATACACTAATGTTTGGTTATGTTTGGTATGGAACCAACACTTGATGGAAAAATATTATCATTCTATTACAATTGACTAAGTTGATAGCTTGTGCATAATGAATAGTCATGGTTAAAAGGTGAAATCAAAGATCTTATATAGGATGTGATAATGAACTCCCTCTAAGATTGGTGGATGAACTACAAAGCATCTGATTCCACATAGAGGATACATAGGCAAGGTCATCGTGAGTGAACTCTCGAGGCATAGGTCTGGATCTAGTAATGACCATAATCTTGGGAGCTTACTACTCCCATGCGTAAGCATAGAAGTGGTTACACGAAGTTGATACCACTATGCTAAATGGAGAAGTTATAAAGTGAGCACTCGTAAACTAGATGGAAGATGCTTGATCAATTAAGTTTGGTAGTTAAAGACATTTGTTTAAAAATTATATATATAAAGAACAGACAAAATTATAATCTAGTTTAGCACAGAACTTAGAACCTCCACAATGATTCCGAGTTTAAAGTTCTTTACATAGCTGATACGAAAAAAATGTACATTGTATAGGAATAGACCAAAACTAACAATGGAGAATTGACTTTTGAGTCACAATTTACAAGCCGAATAGGCATAAAATAGGGGGGTCAAACACGACTATCATAAGTATCACTAGTTGGAGCTTCCAAGCAAGAGACATGACCCAAAAAAAATCACCAACAAGAGTGTTAAGTGAACAAGAGTGTTAAGTGAATATAGTAGATGTGATGATCTCATAAACCTTGAATTGGTCATTTCATTGTCTACAACCGAAAGGATGGTATCACTAGTTGATAATCCATTTGGCAAAGTGCTTCAAATCCTAAGTTATTAAAAGATGGTACGATAGTATAATAGAAATTTCAATGAACCTTCACTAGCTGACTAAAAAGTTCCCCACAACAATTCATGTGGACTTCCCCCATTAGAATGGAATGTCTCACATAGTAAAAAATCGAAATAGCCTTCTCCGCCAGAGTCCCCGTGACACCATATTCTTCTTTTGACCTAATTTTATATTCTCCCAATACATTACTTCCAGAACTCCCATAATGAAAGGAATTTTAGACTTCCAGTTTAGTAAAAATGCAGCTCTGTAAAATTCTCTTAATTCGCACGAAATGTAGACTTCGCATGCAATTATATAAAATAATAAGGGTTTAGGTTCTAGATTTATCTATTAAACGGAAAGTTTAGATTTTCTCTTAGATCCGTCCATTAATTCAGATTGGCTTGCTTAGTGCGGCGCGTGTTTGTTCATGCTGCTACTGTGTACATTCTTGTACGTTGCTAGCCTGCCAGCAATTCACGGGATATGTTCATGATCGTAATTTGATCTGCATCGGAAGAACTGTGAGTTAACCAGTTGAGGGACAACGAAGTGCTGATTTTTTCATGATGAACTGCAGTTTTGAGTCTTGGAAATCATGCTACAGTGAACTAGAGTCTAAGGGCGAGTAAAGTTGTTGAGAAACAAGGAACTCCAGTTATGATGGTATGTGAGGCATCCATGCTCGGTGCATTCTAGGGGCTGGATAACCGTTGCCTTCAAAGTTGAGGATAGCTTTACAATTAAACACTGTAAAGACACGTAGATAATGTTTAAGTCGAACACAGACAACTGACCACATCTATTGGGCAAGTTATTTCTCTTTTGATTACGAAATCTAACGACTCGGTGTCTGGCATGTAATCTAGCATTTTCTATTTTTGAATGAATCAAAGCTTACTAGAGAGGGTGAACACTTAGTTGAATATGATACAAGAAATTTCCTTTTCCGAATTCCAATGGAACTTCGCCGTAACATCAATTGTAGACGAGTAAAATCATTGTCAAGGGGTCATAGTTGTGCATATATTAAAGAAGTGTTGTGCTGGTTATGTGCCTAAATTTGTAAAATTCACATATTCTTGTTGCTCCTTGCTTTTAATTTGGTCCATATAATTAAGAAATGATCCATTAAAAATGTCTTTTGTGTTGTGGATTTTATTTTAGTAAGTTTATATGTATGTCAGGTTTGAGGTGAGGTGAAATAAGGAAGTTTTAAATTCTAAAAGATTATATTTGGTGTGTTGGTGGGCCTAATTTATATGTTTGTTACTTTTTCCTTCTAGAGTTTCTAAATTATAAAGAGATAGAGTTGCTTAAATGATATGTATTAAAATAAAGAATATGAACTTCTCTAGCTAGATTACATATGTTGCTTACTTCTTTTGCCCCTAACACTTATATAAACTATTTTATTGGAAGAAGGGATCTAGGTCTTAAATCAAACTTCTTCCAATTAGGGACATTTATGGATTAAACATGATATCAATATCCACTTGGCTAAAAACCTCAATGGAAGAGCCAGAATGGTGGATCATGGTTTCAATTTTTAGTTGAGATATGATGTGTTGTGATTAATTGAATTTTAATTGACCCGCAATAATGTTGTATTGCATGCAAATGATTAAATGGAATATGCATAGAATCTCACTAAATCAAACCAAATACATGCAAACCTCAAAAGATCAAGTGAAGTATGTTGATGTGTTGATAACTTGGATGTGGTTGCTCATGACTCTGATAGCATGATGATATGATCAAGATGATTTAATAGAAATTTCAGTAACATAACAATATTATAAGTGTAGATATGCAAATGGGATGGAAGTCCTCTCATTTATAGAATTTCCATGAGGGCACTCAAAGGATAAGATGCATGGAATGATGGATGGCTAGAATTGAGCAAGTATTAGGTTTTTGATCAATATTGTAGTCAAGTGACAAGTGTCACATGAGGGATAAGGTCTAGGTTTAGGATTAGGATTAGGGAAACATTCTTATGTGCATTGCTAGGATTAAGAAGTGTGATATTAAATGAAGAGATGAGATGGAAAATTAGTTTGAATTTTGGAAAGTGTCCAAATTCAATGCATTTGGACAAGGGGTTAGTTAGACATGTGAAGGGGACACTTATCACATGAGAACAAATTTAAATTATGACACATGTGAACAAGATGGAGAGCTAGGATTAAATGGTTAAGGATAAAGGATAAAGGTGAATTAAACAATGGAGGAAAAATATAACATGTGCTAATTAGCCTAAATTAGTTAATTAATTGAGAATTAATTAATTAATTTACTTGGATGATTTGGGGATAAAGGTAAATTAAATATATAAATAAAGTATTTATTTAATTAATGGGATTATGATGGAGGGATAAGGGAAAATGTTAAATTAATTAAATAGATAATAAATATTTATTTAAATAAATATTAGGATAGGTAAAGTCAACTGTGATTAGGTTAGGATCATATTTTAGGTGTCTATATTTTCCACTCTTTGAGATGATGTTGTGACTAAGAGAAGTAACATCATTTCAAAGAAGAATAAAATATAGTGTGTAGACATGGGATAAGGACTAGTGGTATGATGCCCTAGTCACTAGTGAGGATAAGGAAGGATGATGATGAGGTAGTGGTATGCCCCCTCAAGAGGAAATGCAAGTTCAAAGAACACGTGTGTGCTCTCAAAATGGATGGGAGGACTAGAGGATAAAGGATGAAAGGATAAAAGAAGATAACTAAGGATGGATGGGAGAATATAAAGATGATGAATATATGAATTGGAGAGGAATGATATATGATTATCATACTACAATGATATGAGCAACCTAAATTTGATAAATTGTACTTGACCTTATGCATCAAGGTATAAGGAACCTTGATAAAAATATACCAAGTATGTGATAAAAAGGGACAAATGCAAACATATTCCTTATAACACCATGATATGAAATACCATGATGCTCCTCTCAAAATTGAGTGTAAATACCATGATAAATGCAAATATTGATAACACACACAAGCAACAAGAAATCATGTACAAAAAACTAGAAAATAACTAGGATAATGCTCCAAGTCATTCTAAAATATGATTGATTGATTGACTCATTATGTGAATGAGGATATCAAAGTTAACAATAAGAAAAATACATACCCAAATGAGTGTGTTAATAATAATAACAAATAGATTGGGAAGGGTACATCCCTATGATGATAATTAGATAAAGGATCAATAGATTTTATTTGATTTAGATTAAGATCTTGATTTGCTTATGGATGGTGGGCTGGATTGCAAGATTGGATTGTGTGGATTAGGATTGATTTCATTTGATGGATTGAATTGGAATTTTTGGATTGGATGGATGGAGGGAGGATAAATGGGTTGGGTAGGATAGGATAGGATATGATTGTATGGGGGATATGATAATGAGGATAGGCGAGAGGAATTGATGAGATCCAATGGCAAGGGAGAACCAAACGTTTAGAAAATGATGGAAGGATCGAGAGATTGTTTGGATAGGAGATAGATGGATAAAGTAGGGGCGTGGATGAGATCCAATGACAAGGGAGAACCAAGGATTGGTAAAATATGGAAGAATAGATGGATTTATTAGATAGGAGATGAGGAATATTAAATGGATGGATGAAAGGTGATGGGAGATGAGAGGATGGTTGATGGATGATAGGAGGATGCATCTCCAAGGACTATGTTGCAAAGGAACACGATACCCCACACTAGAGGTAGTGCAATGAAAGATGGAAGATGATAAGTTATGTATGATATGGAATGATAGTGCATAAGGGACATGAATGATGAATAGTGCATAAAATTTTGCATTGCCCAAAGCATGCCTTGACATTTTCCCCCTAGTCCTTATCAAGATCAAGGGTGAAAATGGAGGATGAATGGAAATGATATGGATGGAATGGATGAAAAACAGATGAAGGATATGGGATGGTGAATATTGGAGTGTAAGGATAAGACATGGTATAGATGAATCTTTCCCTCAAGTGTAGAGTGCACTTGAGAGGATGGGGGATATTACACTTGACACCTAATTTCTAGGTTTTAATCATTGTACTTGCCCAAGGTACTTGCCCAAGGTACTTTCCCAAGGTACCACAAGAAGTGGTTTTCACTATTAGACTAAGGATTTTTCTTTATTTTGTTTTATTTTTTGGATTTTTTGAATAGAAAGGATGAAGAAGGATGAGGATAATTATGTGGATAGGTGTATTTAAATGGTAGTGGATGCATGATATGTAGATAGAGGAAGAACTCAAGCATCTAATTACATGTATGGTATCCCTTAAAGAAGTGTGGTAATTGACCATGGTCATTGGAGGTATGCTCATAGGAATTGGTAGAATGATGGCAAAGGAGATGAAATGGATGGGAAAATGGAGAGGGATATTAATTTATGAAAAGGATTAAATGACAGGGATGGAAGGATGGAAAATAGGTGTTGGATAATGGATGGGTTGATGGAAGACTTGTGGATGAGTGGATGAGAATGTTGTCAAGAAAAATATTGGGACACAACTTGAAGGGTGGTGGAGTTGTGGAAGAGAAGTTGATTTTGGATTTTGAGGTTTATATGGAGGAGTGGATGCATAGTTTGAAAAATATTCTTTCCAATGGGATACTTTTTTTGTTTGGAAACAATATTAAAGTCTATTTTGAGGGGGATATGAGGTGGAAGGGATGATAGGTTCTTGGAGGAAACCAAATGAGATGAAGGTGGAAGAACCCATTCGATAGGTGTGGGGTGTATGGGTAGTGTTGTGTGGTCTCACAACACACCCCAAGAATCTAAGGGTTGTGGACCCAAGTAAAAAAAAATACTGCTTAGGGTAGGTGTTGGTCGGAAAAGGATCACCGAAAGTCCATGTTAAAGTGGAAGTCTTGAAGCAAGTCATGATTTGAGTATATCAGGTGTCAAGTATACTGAGTACCACATACTAGAAAGCTAGGTTGGTAGGAATGTTTAATGCAAGGTTTGATAAGTTGTTGTGGTCTTGGAGTAAAGTTCTAGGAGCTGTGAAGGTTCTTCTGGTAATTGGGATTCAGGTGAATTTTGTTCTAGTAAAAGCTAAATTTTGTTGGGTATTGGGTATCAGGTATCAACGCATTGGTGTTGAAGTGTTAAAGTTGATTGTTTACTTTTTCTCGAAAGCCTAAAATGTTTGGTAGCCCACCTAAAGGGATAATTACATGAGATCACATTAAAAGCATGTTATTTATGACTTGTTTTAAAAGATGATTTATTAATGATGGTTTTATTGTAATGATAGTTTTATTAATGTTTTTTAAAAGGGATTTATGTATAGAATTTTATGTGTAGGAGGAATAGGTCGTTGGACTATGTTTTGGTATGGACAATCAAAAAAAATTGGGTAGCAAGCAAATCTGGTAATATTACTAAGTTTGGTGGTGCACTCTGAAAGCTTAGGTGAGACGAAAGCTTGTCTCGAGCTTGTACCGAGTACCGGTAGATCAAGGATTTTTGTATTACGAATGTGATGAATGAAGGTGCATAGCTCCAGGGTGATTTACTTTCGAGTGTCTTATGTCTGAGCCTGAACCTAAATGTAGGAATAAAAGTGCTATTGGATTTGAGTAACTATTTCCACCTGATCACTCTGAATATCCAACAAAGGAAGTTCCTATATTTTATTTGACATATCTACTCCATCTAGTTTTATTTTTTAATCAAATTTTAAAGAAATAAGTCCAAAAGTTTTAAAGTGTTGAGAAGGTCAAATTTTGTTGAATAATTCAAAAGTTCTCTTGCTAGTTGTCATATGCCACATGCCTTATTGTGATCCACCCCTTTTATTCCCTCTCATGTGTTGGTTAAATTTACTGAGCATCTTGTTCTTATAAAAGGAAAGGGGATGTTTCATTTTAAGTTAAGTTTAGAATTTTGGATGTCAGAGAACCAATTTTTTTTCAAGTTTCATTCTTTTTCCTATTTTCTATTTCATTCCAAACTAAAAACTTGTAGATAATACTTGGGAGAAATTTTACTTTTTATTATTTTTTTATAATTTATTTTAGAATAGATGTTTTTATATTTCAAAAAATATTCCAAAAAAGTGATAAATGGATGGATTTTTATTACAAATCTTTTGATTCCATGAAATTGTTGAATGCTTAATGCTAAATCTACTTGAATGAATGTAAGTAATTTAAATTTCATGAAATATTGTTGTAAATTGTTTGATTTCATGAAGTTATTGAATGATCGGAATGATATTATATTTATATCTCTACATATGATACCATTTACCCCTAATGTTTAACAACAATATCATAATGAACCCTAAGTAAACCTAGTGCTTCTAGACCTAGCATAAATGATCCTTGGGATCAAGCTGAGTTTTCCTTAGATTTAGGTTTTTCTCAGTGGAGTCTTTCAAGAAAGATACATTCCTGCAGTATCTCTGTGAGAATTTATCTACTTGTTATTGTGTGACTAACATACACATCAGCATGAGTGGTTCTAGAAGGAGGGCCTCTCTTTGACATCTTTGGAGTCAGTATCATTGTCCTAGTTCTAGACTAGATGTTTTCTTGTTAGGTAGAACCCTAAAGAGGTCTATAATGGAGAGTAAAGAAGAAATTGATAAGCTCTAGAGGATCCTTAACTAGAGACTTTATCCCTTAAGTATGTTTAATTTTGGTAGGGTTACGGAGTGTAGGATTCATGATTCAACTGATCACAGTGAACTTGACTATAAATTTTTTCTAACTAGGGTGAGTTTAACCACCTATGAGCTAATTTTGTTAACAAAGGAATCCTTAACTGCAAGAAGAAATGAACCGTTATTGGAAGGAGGTTTGAATTTTGAGAAAATGCCCAACCCTAGTGAAACTGGAAGTATTGAAGATTCCAAAAATTTTATAGGAAAAGAAGCAAAGTCATCAAGATTTGGAAACATCACATTTAAAGTGTGAACGTGAAAAGAGTGTGTCACCGATCTTCACACAGGTGGAAGGTGATAATCAAGACAACTAGCAGGTGAAATGAGTGGGAGATACATACTTTTCACCGCTAATTGTGAATCCACAACCTAAAAGGGAAGAGATTCTTGATTTTGTAAAAAATACAGAGTATCAAGTTTTTGCTTTCTCCCTTTTTGATAATTGTTTAAATTGTATTAATATTTGGCCTAATGAAATAAATGGCAATGTTGAGATTAAAGACACAATAGAGAATCAAAGAAATATTAGAGAGAAAGAAAATCAAGAAATGAATGCAGTCGTTCGTGGAGTAGAGAAAAGTAAAATTGAGAACCATGAATGAGGATTGGAAGAAGGTACAATTTCAAGAAGACAATGAAGGTGTGTGAAATCAACCATTAATGAAGCCATTTTCATACATTTTAGCTAAATTATTGGTAAGTATGCATTTGAATTTTCATTTGTGAAACAAAAAAAAATCAAATAATTTATCACTACAGTAGGTTATCCAAAATTTATTTGAGTGAATTTAAAGATAAACCTGCTAAAATTTAGACAAAGAGAATTATGAAGTTAGTGGTAAAAATTAGGGTAAATTTATGAATTAGGGTTAGTTTCCTAATTAGGGTAAATTTTAGGGTATGTGCAGGATCATGATGGGCCAAAAAGTGGCAATACGATGGTTATGTGGCTGACAACTATTTGTTTACCCAAAATTGATGAAACAAAAAGGGTTTTTAAAGGATATTCTCAGCTTTCCATCAATATAAATTATGTTTTAATTTGAATTTAATAAGTAATTATTATTCATTTTCTATTGAAATTACGACTAAAGTCCTAATTAATAGGCTGATTGAAAACATCTATAGCTTTCAAATAAGATCCCATTTTTGAATCCAAAACATGTATCACATTCTATGCTTCACATACTATAGGATTAAAAAATAAAAAATTAATTTTATGAAGTTTTGACCAAGTTAAAGTGGTTAGACATAATGAAGTTTTATATTTTTTAAAAAAGTTATAATAAAAATTCATAATTAATTATTTACTTAGAAAAAAAATTAAAAAAAATATGCATCACATTAGGGCATGAGTCCTCCACTTATATCTAAAATATTATAAAAAAATATTATCATTTTATTGTGGTTAGGGTGGTTAGACAAACACCTACTTCTTATTTTTTTGCTGAAATTTAAGTACCACTACATTAAAATTTTAAATTTTCACCAAATAGATTTATTTAAAAAAAAAAAAAAAACTAGTAGTTTAGAAACTACATTCAATTTGCTACAGATTCTATTCTTACATATTTTTGAAATAATATAGATAACTTATTCAAATTTTTATATCAAATTTCCTAACTCTGATTTTTCTAAATTTTTTGCCACTTAAGGGCTTGTTTTTTCCATGATGACATTGCACATACCCTTTAGTTAGGTAGGTTAATTTTCTTTAGTAGAGGTATTTTTTCTTTTTGATTTCGTTCTTGGCATTAAAAAAACCCTCTTAAGCTAAAGCACATGATTTTGGATTCTTAAAAATTATAGTGTAAATTGGAAAAGGTAAAAACATTTAGAATAAAAACATGCTTGAGTATAGAAAAGAAAAAAATTCATTATATTTTGTATATACATGGAAAGTACAAAATTATCATTATAAAGTGATTTAAAAAAGCTAAAAGAAATAAAAAGGGAGTTGTGCCAGAATAGTGGGTAGCCTGGCCAGTTAATTTGGGTCGCTTCATCCATGAGCAATGTGTACCCCAGGTAAGCACTATCCCTATGGTCGTTAATGTTGGGGGTATGCAATCAGTAAGGAAGGGAAGAAGAGGAACTACTTTCCCTTCCAAAAATTACAGAATGTCATTAGCAGAGGGGATTCCCATGGCTAGATGAGTGATAGATAAAACATGATCCAAATTCTCTTGAAAGTTAGGTTTTACTATCATCACCACTCCAAATGAACATCAGCTGCCATGAGGCCAAGGTCCAAAATTGGAGCTATAAAGCATGAAGCCAAGTCTGAATTTAGCCTAGCATATGTCTTGGAATTCACAAAATTTTCCCTGAGAACCATGTGTAGGAACAACTTAGTGGAAGGATTCTAGAGAAAAATACTTTTCCAAGCCTTCGGGTCATGATTCAACCAAGAAATCCATTCTGGTGACAAACAAAGGTGAAGAAAATGGGAGTATCCATAGCTTGGAAGTGAGAAAACATAAATAGAGAGAAAGGAAAATTGAAGAAATTGAAGAAAGAAGTAAAGAATTTGAAGGAAATTTCTAAATTTATAGAAAGTTATGAGAAATTTGTAGTACATAGTTGACTGGGTAGAAAATATTGGGAATGCAAGTTAAGGTGGTAGTAGTATACTTTTCTCCAAAATTAAAAGTAAAATCAAATAAATTCTCACAAAGCTGGTGTCCAGTGCTTTGAAGTTTGTTTTACGAAGATCACAAATAGAGAAAAATTGAGATTTCAAAATTAAATGGTGGTCATTTTAGTTCATTTTATCGAGTTGTATTGATCATGAAGATGTCCAGGTGTGCTTTTTAGAAAGAAAATTAAGTCGGTAAGGTAGCACACATCGACATGTGGAAATCTTGAAGAAATCAATACGTGTGTGTTAAGGAATGCAAATTTAATGCAAAGTATGATGGTCAGGCTTAAGTATAATCATGACAATTCTGATGCATTAAATTTAGTGTAGAGCCACCAAAATAAAAAAATTGTTGGCCAATTTCATTTTAGCGGGTTGTCAAAAAAAAATAGAAGGGTGGTAACTAGTGTCTCTAAATTTAAAATTAATTAGGTGATTTGGTAACTTGCTACTAAATTTTAACTTATGTTTATTTTTAGGTAGATAACAAATTGCAATTAGCTGAAATTTGGCATAAGGATGGTAAAATTTAACTAAAAATTTTCACATATAGGAAATAATTAATTGACTATTTGCATTGAATGAAAAATAAAAAATTAACCTTTATTATCATTGTAATTCCCAACCTAATAGTCAGCTTTGCTGCATGCAAGTTGAAGGATAAGAGCTTACAAAGAAATATCAAATGAAAAAAATGAAAAATGAATATCAAAGAAATATCAAAAGAGAAAATTCAACTCTTTAGGCTATCCAAATATATCTACCAGGGCTATAGACACTTGACTGGAGGTAGAGCTATGTTTAGGGGAATTACAAAGATAACCTTGTCAGGGCTATGGGAACTTGGCTAGAAGCAAGGTTCTATCCAAGGTTGGCTTTGGAGGATTACTAAATAATGTAGTTCAATGTCAATGAAATAGTTTTTTCACCAAGTTTTGAAGATAGGAATTAATCAAGGTGCACACTAATAATTTTTGGAGGAATTTTATAATTTTTATGCTAGAATTCAAGTAAAGGTAAGGAATTATTGCAAGAAAATATGGATAAGTTATAATTTATAGTGGGTGATCATGTCCTAGGTTTTCATTTAAATTTAGTTTTCTTGGTTGTAAGTTGTTGTGTGGTCTCAAAACACGCCCGAAGAATGTAAGGTTTGGGGACCCAAGTAAAAAAGATTAATGATTATGGTAGGTACTAGTTGGCAAAGGATCACTCAAAGCCCATGTTAAAATGGATTTCTTTGAAATAACTCTTTAATTGAGTGTACTGGGTGTTGAGTATACTGGGTACCGAGTACTGGAAAGCTAGGATGGTTTGAATGTTTAATGTAAGGTTTGGTAAGTTGTTGTAGTCTAGAAGTAAAGGTTTGGGAGTTGTGATGGTTTTGATAGTAATCATGATCTGAGTGAATTTTGTTCTAGTAAAACTTGAATTTTGTTAGGTACTGGGTAACAATGCATTGGTGTTGGAGTGTTCAAGTTGCTTGTTTAGTTTTACCTGGAAGCCTAAAATATCTACTAGCCTGCCTAAAGGGATAATTACATGGAACCACTTTAAAAGTGTGTTATTTATGAATTGTTTTAAAAGATGATTTATGAATGGTGGTTTTTTTTTTATTCAAGGGGTAAATGCTTTTGATCAGAGCTATGATCTCGATACAACCATTCAACAATACCACCCCAACGGGGTTTGAACCTTGGTGGCAAGAACAACAATGCCACGTACAAACCATCACACCATGCTAATACTGGCTATGAATGATGGTTTTATTTTAATGAGACTTTTATTAATTTTTTAAAAAAGGGATTGATATATGGAATTTTATGTATAGGAGGAATAGGTCATTGGACTATGTTTTGATATGGACGATAAGGAAAATTTTGGTTGCAAGAAAATCTAGTAATATTACTAGGTTTTGTGGTGCACTCTGAAAGCTTAGGTGAGAACAACATTTGTTGCGAGGTCATATGAAGTACCATGAGATAGGGGATTTTAGAATTATGAATGTGATGAAGGAAGGTGCCTAGATCTAGGGTGATTTACTTCTAGGTGTCTTATGTCCAAGATTGAACTTGAATGTGGTGGAACCTTAATTCTCGTGTCCCATCTTAAACCCTTGTTTCATTTAGGAGGGTTTTAGAATTTATTTCCATGAAATCAATTGAGTGTTCTATTTTGTTGTTGACTCCCTATTTCCCGTTGTCGGTCACTAATTTAATATTTTCTATTAGGGTATGTGCAGGATCATGATGGGCCAAAAAGTGGCAATATGATGGGTATGTGGCTGACAATGGTTTTTTTTACTGAAAATTGATGAAATGAAAAGGGTTTCTAAAGGAGATTCTCAACTTTCCACCAATATAAATTATGATTTATGTTGAATTTAATAAGTAATTATTATTCATTTTCTATTCAAATTACAACTAAAGTCTTGATTGATAGGCTGAGTGAAAAACATGTATAGCTTTCAAATGGTATCACATTTTCTGAATCAAAAAAATGAATCACATTCTATTCTTCACATAATATAGGATTAAAAAAAGAAAAAATGAATTTCATAAAGTTTTGACCAAGTTAAGGTGGTCAGACATAGGAGTTTTTATATTTTTTAAAAGTTGTAATAAAAAAATCATAATTAATTATTTACTTGGAAAAAAATTACAAAAAAATATGCATCACATCGAGACATAAGTCCTCTACTTATATCTAAAATATTATAAAAAAATTATCATTTTATTATGGTTAGGGTGGTCAGATAGACACCTACTTCTTATTTTTTCCCTGAAATTTAAGTACTATTGCATTGAAATTTCAAATTTTCACCTAATAGATTTTTTTTTAAAACAAACCTAGTAGTTTAAAAACTACATTCAATTTGCTACAGACTCTATTCTTACATATTTTTGAAATAATATAGATAAGTTATTCAAATTTTTACGTCAAGTTTCCTAACTCTGATTTTTCTAAATTTTTTGCCACTTAAGGGCCTATTTTTTCCATGATGATCCTGTACATACCCATTAGTCAGCCGGTTCCCTCATCATGAGTTCATAAAAATTTGCTATAATGATTTTGGGGTTCTTAAGTTCTTTGTAATCTATCGTATCATCCTAGGAAGTCCCCTCCATTAAAACAACTTATGGAGCACGTGCATTAAATTTTTCACTTAGGTTCGACCAACCTTATGTCCTTATCACTCATTGCTGATCACTTTTGAAATATATATGTTTTAAACTAGTGAAGAGTAATGAGGTGATATCTCTTTGATATCCCTCATTGTGAATTGTTCTTTGAGCTTCTGATTGCAATTAGTGATGAGTGAGGTTCCTAAGGGATTGGTTATCACTAATGATTTTTGAAATCTTAAAGTCGTAATAGAGATAAGTGATAACCTCTCAATTTATGATCATAGTTTCATCTCTCGTCGCCAATATGTTGTGAAGAGATTGTTTGCAACTAGTGATGAGCAAGATGATGAGTTCTCAATTTTACCGCACCTCGCACATTCATTTTAAGCACTGAGGTTATGATTGGCGATGACCGATATGGTCCATTATGAGGATTTTTATCTTGCTAACTTGACTACATCCTATATTTGATATCTTTTGTGTCATTGATCATTATGAAGGTGTACATATCAAACTATCGTGTTTACATCTCTTGTTGCTAATGCAAGTTAGGATGCAAATTTGAAGTAGCGAGGAGTGATGGAGATCAATATGATTGGGAAACTAGCTGCAAATCTAAGGGATGAGATTTTATTGCATGAGGCACTTGCATCATTGATATAGATGGATGAGAATGAAGTGAATCGGTGAGTGGAAAAAACTACTACATGAAGAGGCAACGTGGTGGAATCCTAAGGATTTCATATAAAGCAAAAAGAAAAGTAGTGAGGTGGATTATTCACCATAGATATAGTTTTAAAGTTGAAGGATCAATGATCAAGGTTTAAAACTGAAAGACTAATTGTCAGTTCACTCACACAAACTTAGTATCAAATATTAATGGTGACATGCTCCCCTATTGGCCATAACAAAAAGTAGATATCTGGTTCATCATGCATCCTAATTCATTGGCTAGTGAAAATAATACTAGGGACCGAAGAATTTGCAAGGAAAGCCTCATAAATTATCTACAACTGGGCTAGCATAGCTTTCATCTAGGTAAGAAAAACTGATACTTCTTTTAAGTTGAGGCAATAAGGTGAATTCCCTTGAAAGATGATAAGAAAATTGGTGGAAAGTGCAATTTAGTATTTTTTGGTGATTTCAATTTGATAATTGAGCAATATCTAAATTGTGAAGAAAGGTGTCTTGTTCAATAGTAGACTTTTATCATGTCATAATTGTGAAGGGTTTTGTTTGGCCGTAAGAAATTGTAAACCCTAGTCTCCATTTTTTCTACAAGCATGAGTGATCCAAAGCCTAGTGAATCTAGTGTTAGACCTAAAAGGAAACCAAAGTAAAAGAGGGTCAAAAGACTTAAAACTCAACATGCTTCAACTGAAGTTAAGCCTAAACTAGTAGCTATGACTAACCCTTTGCCTGGTACCTCTGTGGCTTCCACAAGGTCCAGAAGTGCAAAAAAGGAAACCAAAAAGTTTATGTAAGAAACTTCTAGAGGTATCAAAGAGGGAGGGTCACGAATTGGTAAAAGGCCCTCAAGACAAGTTGTTACCACTAGGTTAATTGATAATGCTAGAAAAATTGGTGAGAAACCCCAACCCTAGAGTGGCTGGAAATTGTTTTGGTATGCTTTCAATAGGCAAAATTCAAGTCAACCTGCATGTTATTTGTGGAGATTGAACCTGGGAAGGTTAGTGGTTCCAAATGTGTGTGTGGAAGTTGATTTAATGATGGAGCTAGCAAGGAACTATGATCCTACTAACAGGAAAATCAAGAGTGAGAAGGGTGATATAATTTTGGAGGTGACAAAGGATAAAATGGTGGATATATTTCAGTTAAATCCCCATTACAATGCAAAGTTCAGGCATCCTGAATTGTATGTTGAATATCAATGAAGAAAATTTCCATATAGAGAAGCAATACTTGTGCAACATAGAAGGAATAGGAAAAAAATCACTGTTCAAGATACTGAGCCTTTTGAGTGTGAATAATTTGAAGATTACTTCAAAAACACTTATTATTGTTTGAACCAAGTGCTAGCTCAAGATTTTGAGGTTAGAATAGCCCTTGATTTGTTGGTAATGAATAACTTGCACAATAGAAGAATATGATATGAAATATGCTACAAATACTTGGTAATAACTGAGAATAACAAGCCACTTCGAGGGGGCAAACCTCCAAATATCTCTAATGAGAACACACTTCACACTTGATGATGAAATAAGACACACAACCTCCTATATATACCTATTTATGCCAAGGATATCACCTAGGCCGACTTAGACACACCTATATAAGACTTAGGCCGACCTAAACAACTAAATAACAATATACTAATGATAATATGACTTAATAGAGAGTTAAGATAGCCACAAGCCGACTATTCATAAGCCGATGTACAATAATATTAAGGGCATAGCATGCCCCCCTTCTTCAAAGAAGCATTGTCCTCAATGCTAATCAAGTTTGGAAACTTTTGAATGAACTCCTTGTCTTCCCATGTGGCATCTTCAACTGGTAAATTCTTCCATTGGATGAGATACTCAATGATAGTTCTATTCCTCAGCTTCTTTGTGCATGTTTGATGAATGCACTCTGGTTCCAAAATGATTCTCCTTCTTCTTCCAGCTTGAAGTGTTGTTTGAGGGGAATATTATGCCCAATTACCTTCTTCAAATAGGAAACATGAAAAACTAGATGTATCTTTGTTGTTGGTGGCAACTCAAGCTTGTAGGCAACACTACCGATCTTCTGCATGATTTGGTATGGACCATAATACTTTGGAGACAACTTATTATTCTTTCTTTGCTGCTTTAGTGATATTTGCTTATAAGGCTTCAATCGCAAGAAGACCCAATCCCCAATTTCAAAACTTCTTTCACTACGATGTTGGTCTACCTGTTGTTTCATTCAATTTTGTGCCATGGCTAAATTCTCCTTGAGTCTTGAAAGTACTTGTTGTTGATGAAGCAAGTGGTCTTCTACTGCTTGAACTCTTGGGGACACCTTAATTGATGATGTGATGGAAGGAGGATGATATCCATAAAGTGCCAAAAATGGAGACATTTTTGATGAGCTATGAAAACAAGTGTTATACCACCATTCCGCAAGTGGTAGCCAATCTACCCACTGGGACTATTTCTCTGAAGTGAAACAACATAGATATCCTTCCAAACACTTATTAACAACCTTCGTTTGCCCATCTAATTGAGGGTGGTATGAAGAGCTAAGAGCCAATTGAGTACCCAAACATGAGAATAAATCTTTCCAAAAGTGACTAGTGAATATAGGATCATGATCACTAGCAATAACTTTAGGTGTACCATGTAGCTTTTGGA
Source organism: Sequoia sempervirens (assembly GCA_007258455.2). Taxonomy (NCBI): domain Eukaryota; kingdom Viridiplantae; phylum Streptophyta; class Pinopsida; order Cupressales; family Cupressaceae; genus Sequoia; species Sequoia sempervirens. The sequence continues at coordinate 625,186,752 of VDFB02193867.1, forward strand.
TACTCTCCAAAAAAGCTTTAGCCACTGCACTTGCTGTAAAAGGATGTGCTAATGCAATGAAATGTGAATATTTAGTGAGCCGATCAACTACCACCATGATGACATTATGACCTTTAAATTTGGGAAGCCCTGTGATGAAGTCCATGGATATCTCTTCCCAATGCTGGCTAGGAATAGATAAGGGTTGCAAGAGACCTGGTGTCTTAATTGTCTCCCCTTTAAGCCTTTGACACACCAAACATTCAGCCAAAAAAATTTGAACATCACCCTTTAGCCCTTCCCAAAAGAAATCTTGCTCGACTCAATGATATGTCTTCAAAAATCCTAAATGACCACCCACTGGAGACTCATGCAACTTTGTGAGAATCTTGATTTTAAGGTTGGAATTCTTGCAGAGATACAAATTCTCTTTATACCAAAGAGTATCTCCCTTCCAACAAAACTTATCTGAACTACTAGGATCACTTTTTAATTGTTCGATGAGATTACTTGTTGCAACATCATTTTTCCACTCTGCTTTGGCTTCCTCCACCCAATTTTCTTGTAATATTGAAAGGGCACACAATAAGGCTTCATCTTTCTCATCCTTCCTTGATAGTGCATCTGCGATAATATTTTCTTTCCCTTTCTTATATACAATCTCAAAGTCATATCCTAACATCTTAGTGACCCATTTTTGTTGCTCTTCAGAAGATAGTCGTTGTTCCAAAAAATATTTTAGGCTATCATGATTTGTCTTAACCTTGAAATGTCTACCCAATAGATAAGACCACCATTGTTTCACTGCATGGAGTATTGCTATCATTTCCTTCTCATAAATATTTTTTAGTAGATTCTTAACTTTTAATTGACGACTCTCAAAAGCAATTTGTCAACCTTCTTGCATGAGCACTGCTCCTATCCCATTTCCAGAAGCATCACATTCCACAATGAATTCCTTGGTGAAGTTAGGAGTGGCAAGTATTGGAGTTGTACACATAGCCTCTTTCAATCTCTCAAATGTTGTATTGGCAGACTCGTTCCAATGAAAAGAATCCTTCTTCAATAGAGTGGTGAGAGGTGCTGCTATACTACCATAATTCTTCACAAATCTTCTATAGTACCCTATCAATCCCAAGAATCCCCTCAATTTCTTAATGGTTTTTGGAATAGGCCATTCCATGATAACCTTAATTTTGTTAGGGTCCATCTTTACTCCTTCATGTGAAACTATGTGTCCCAAATACTCCACCTCTGTAAGACCAAAAGCACACTTGGATGGCTTAGCATAGAGTTTATGATCTTCAAGTATTTGTAATGCTTGGTCCACATGTTGCAAATGTTCTTCCCAAGTCTTGTTGTAAATCAATATATCATCAAAGAATACTAACACAAAATTTCTTAAGAATTTCTTAAAAATCGAATTCATCAAACTTTGGAATGTAGATGGTGCATTGGTAAGACCAAATGGCATCACCAAAAATTCATAATGACCCTCATGAGTCTGAAATGCTATCTTACAAATATCTTCCTCCTTAATCTGTATTTGGTGATAACCAGATCTAAGATCTAACTTGGTAAAAAACATAGCTCCATTTAATTCATCTAGAAAATCATCAGTGATTGGAATTAGAAACTTATCTTTAATGGTGTACATGTTGAGCACTCTATAATCTAGAAACATGTGCCAAGTATCATCCTTCTTACGTACCATCACCACCAGTAAGGAGTAAGCACTTTGGCTATGCCTGATGATTCCTGCCTCTAGCATCTCTTCAACATTTTTTTCTATCTCACTCTTTTGTATGTGTGGATACCTGTAAGGCCTGATGTTTGGTAGTTGGCTCCCTAGGACTAATTGTATGGCATGATCATGATCCCTCTTAGGAGGAAGTCCTTTAGGCATATCTCCAAGAATAATTGAGTGACAATCAATTATAGCTTGCAAATCTGGATGAGTAGGAGTAATAGATTGAGAGACTTCTAATGAACATAGTTGGGCCACAAATCCATCCACTCATTTCTTAAGAAACTTTTGCATTTGATGAGAGCTTACCATTTGTGGAAATTTTTCCTTCAACCCCCTTAGTTCTACTAGCCTTCCTTCTGATTGAAATCTCATGAATAGTTCTTGGAAGTTCATCTCAATTGTTCCTAATGTAGTAAGCCATTGTACTCCCAAAACAATATCTCCTGCACCCATGGATATTGCATACATTGAGGTATCAAGTTGATAATATCCCATGGATAATTTAATGCTATGACACTTCCTTGAACAACTAACTATACCACCATCTACAATCAAAACTTGAAACTCTAGAGCTGGATATATGAAACAATTTAGGTGAGTAGCTAACTTTTTGTTGATGAAATTATGAGTACTACCTGAGTCAATCAACACTGTTACCTTCTGCTTCTTTAGGAACCCCACCACCTTGAGAGTTTGTGGAGCATTGAAACCTAAGAGTGCATGACAAGAAATAATTGGTTGAGAATCATGTGATTCCTCATTTGACTACATTTCATCTTCTAGTATGGGATCCTCCTCTTCTTCCTCATTGGGACCTTCAATATAAAACAATTTCTTTTCACTACATTTATGTCCTCGATTGTATTTGCTATCACAATTGAAACACAATCCTTTTGCTCTTTTCTCCTCAATTTTTTGTGAAGTCAACTTAGTAGGTTGTGTTGAATATCCTTTCTCTCTTGTCACATTTTCCCCTTGCTTCTTAGGAATCAAATATTTCTCCTCTACCTTGCGTGCTAAGATAAAGGACTCATTTATGGAATTAGGGCTAAACATGCGTACCTCATCTTGAATGTGATCCTTGAGACCACCCAAGAATAAGTCATTCAAGTTCTCCTCTGTAATTGAATCCGCCCTTAAGGATAGATTTTGGAATTGCTAAATATAATCCTTAATTGATCCTGTTTGTTGAAGTTTAGCTAGCTAGCTGAAGAAGTTGTCTGTGATGTTATTGGTATATTGTGCTTGGAGTTCCTCTGTAAAAATTGACCATGAGACGGTGAGCCCCTTTTTACTTTGATGAGTGCAAATCCAATGATACCAAATGAATTGATCTGGTTCTAGATATAAGGAAGCCATCGTGACCTTTTGTCCCTTTGGGATTTGGTGTACTTCAAAAAAATTCTCCATTTGGTTTATCCATGTTAGAGGAGCCTTACCATCGAACTTGTGCATATCTACCTTTGGAAATAAATTCCTAGATCCCATAGGAGTACTAAAGCCTGTGTCAGTAGTAGCTGACCTAGAATTTTCACCTTGGCTGCTTGAGAACTCCTTTCTTGTTTCAGCCCTGTAGGTGCTTAACATTTTTTGTATGTCAGATATATCTCCTCTTAGGTCACACATATCCATCTTAATTGAGGAAATGTCTTCCTTGACCTTATTTATTTCCTCATTATGAGTAATATCCTTGATTGTTTCACCATCCTTATCAAGAGTCTTCCCCAGAGTGACAACATTCTTTTTACCCCTTGTTGCAGGCGTCGTCATGATGGAAACCACTAATCTTGAAATAAATCACACAAATGAAACTTAAATTATCGCAAATTTTTATTGTAATATTCTTTATTATTTCTTCAAAAATTCAATAAAAATTAGACTCCAATTCAACAAGATGTGCGAGATATGTAGATTCCAAAAAAATAGTGTAGAAACCCTAATTCTACAATAATTTGCTTAATTCTACTCCAATTCTTCTGAAATCTGGACTGTAGCTTCTCCAATATGTTCTTCAAAAACCCTTTAAAAATTAGAAAAAAAAAATTCCAAAATCTGAAAGATATGATCTTCCCAAAATCGCATCCAAAATTGAGAAAAACCTTGCCTCTATGGTGCCAAGATCATGCTCTGATACCACTTGTTATGAATAACTTGAACAATAGAAGAATTTGATATGAAATATGCTGCAAATACTTGATAATAACTAAGAATAACAAGCCACTTTGAGGGGGAAAACCTCCAAATATCTCTAATGAGAACACACTTCACACTTGATGATGAAATAAGACTCACAACCTCCTATATATACCTATTTATGGCAAGGATATCACCTAGGCCGACTTAAACACACCTATATAAGACTTAGGCTGACCTAAACAACTAAATAAAAATATACTAATGATAATATGACTTAATAGAGAGTTAAGATAGCCACAAGCAGACTATTCATAACCCAATGTACAATAATATTAAGGGCATAGCAACAAGTTGTTGTTACCACTAGGTTAATTGATAATGCTGGAAAAATTGGTGAGAAACCCCAACCCTAGAGTGGCTGGAAATTTTTTTGGTATGCTTTCAATAGGCAAAATTCTAGTCAGCCTACATGTTATTTGTGGAGATTGAACCTGGGAAGGTTAGTGGTTCTAAATGTGTTTGTGGAAGTTGATTTAATGGTGGAGCTAGCAAGGAACTATGATCCTACTGACAGGAAAATCAAGAGTGAGAAGGGTGATATAATTCTAGATGTGACAAAGGATAAAATGGTGGATATGTTTCGGTTAAATCCCCATTACAATACAAAGTTCAGGCGTGCTGAATTGTATGTTGAATATCAACAGAGAAAATTTCCATATAGAGAAGCAATACTTGTGCAACAAAGAAGGAATAGGAAAAAAATCACTGTTCAAGATACTGAGCCTTTTGAGTGTGAATAATTTGAAGATTACTTCAAAAACACTTATTATTGTTTGAACCAAGTGCTAGCTCAAGATTTTGAGGTTAGAATAGCCCCTGATTTGTTGATAATGGTGGAAAATATACGAGAATATAATTGAAACACTGATTTTGATTATGCTAATTTTGTTTCCCAACAGAAGCATGAGGATTTTATCAATTTGAAAAAGGAATCACTCTTTCTATCTTTCCCTCATCATTCCTTACTAATGCACATGCTCTTGTGGGAAGGAGATTATGAGTGGAAAAGGAAATTGAATTTGAGGATTGTGAATAGTGAAAATGAGACCATCCCTGTGCAAATGTGGACATACATTTGGGATAAAAATTTCTCCAATTCCAACTACATCTTGTTTGCCAATTTTGTAAGACATGGTATCTTAGAGTCATTGGGTGTGGCACCTAGATTCAGAATTTCTCCAGAGATCAGGAGTGTTATGCACCCAAAAGATAAAGCAGGCTCTGCAGTAACACATAATTGGACCAACTGGTTTCTGCATTCTGAATATAATTTGATCAGGGTTTATGAAGCTAAAGTGGCAACCCATTGTTTACCCTTGTATGTCTTAGACAGATTAGATTTCATGAAGCTCATGTGGCAAATGCAAGCCATGGATTATGAAATGTTTATAAAGGATAAAAATGGATCTGTGGTATACCCCCAATGTTCTTTTGCTTATTTTAAGGTCACTGCCCTTGAAGGGTATGAGAATTTGGGCATTATGGTTAATAATCTCAAAATTCCTATAGATGAGGTTAGAGTTTTTGATCCAAAAGGATTTGTGGTAAGAAAAAGAAGACAGAATAACTTAGGCATCATACACCATGAATTTCTCTATAAAGATGATTTACTAAGGAATCTAACAAGTGATGAGGTTGTTATGATTAGGAAAAAACAATGGAAAACTATGAAAAACCTTGAGGATAAGATTCTAAAAATGAATGCTCTTTACATCAGTCCATACAATGAAATTGAAAACCACTTGGAGAGGGCCTTTGCTATGATAAGTGACTATTAGTCTGGTAAATTTAAATTAAAAGTAAAGGAGGTTGTAGACAGAGCCCAAGATCTCTTAGAGCAACAACGACAACAACAAATGATGGATATCCCAGATTGGCTTGAAGATGTTTAGGAGGTTAGGGAAGAACAAGTGGCAGAACATGCACCAGGAAATGAGGAAGTTGAGTAGAAATTTCATGTTCCTCGTATTGTGGAGACTCATAGTTCAAATGTTCCTCCTAATAGGATTGTCCAATGGCAGTATGAGAAAGAAAATGATGATGATCCTAGAATTAGAGAGTGTGATGAGTTTTTGGCTAATGATAAATTTGTGCAGACCAAAGAGTTTCAAGAGTTTATGATCCAATAGTGGAGTAAGGAAATAAAAGAGAGACTAGAAGTAGCTCGAGCCAATGTTGAACCTTTTCATCAAGAGGAAGATAAGAAAGTAGAGAAAAAGAATATTAACGCTGAAATTGTAGCCATTATGCCCGCTGAAGCTCAAACAATTGTGATAGGGTAGGGTTGGATGGAATACTCACTATCCCATGCTCTGGGTCTTTATTCTCAAGAACTCCTAGGTGACTCTCCCACCTTAACCTTTAGGTCCTATCTCAGGTATAGGTAACCCTAGTCCTACTGGCCAACCCCACTACTATCATTCTTTCATTCCACCAAGCCAATCTTGGTACCTTGCCACTATCTCACCCTTGACCCTTACTCTTCCCTAAAGGCCAATTACCCTCAACATTTAGTTAGGTTCTTGTAGGGGTGTAAAGTTGTAGTAAAAAGCTTCATAGCAACCTATTAGGGTTCTTGTTCACTCACTAGACTCCAATTCTCCATCACTTCCACCAAACCCTCTCCTAGGGTTAGAAAAGGCTACAAGCCCTAGAGCCCCAATTAGGCCTCCTAACCCGAGAAAAATGGAGAGTGTGCCCAAATTTTCCAAATGACCCTAAATATTTTCTTGGAATTCATGGTACCCTTGCCCACACCTCAAATATTTTTTAGGGGTTTGGAGCCTCCACCATCCGTACATTGCTACAACCCTTAACCTAGCAATTTTAGGCTTGTTTTAAGCTAGTTTCTAACCTTCTTGAGAACAGTCAGCTTGTTTTCCACTTGCTATTATGTGTTAAGCCTCCTTGTTACCAATCCTCTGCAAGGAAATCCACATCCTCTCCACACCATGGTTCACCATGAGATTGGCACCCCTACAACCTTAGTGCTCTGCACTCTTTGACTGTCCAAGCTGGGCACTGCCAAGCTTGCCTAGGAGCAGACTTTTGCCATGGTTTCCTACCTCCTAAGGACTCCTAGACCTAACCTATTTATAGTAATGGAGCTTAGCCTCATTTCCCATAGTCTACACACCAGGTATAGAGGAAAACAGAGGTCTAAGACTCCATGATTTACAGCTTTCTGGTCTGATTAGCAATGGAAAGAAACAAAACTAACTAAAAACAAAACTAGAAAACATTGAGAGAACCTAGCTACTGACTACACAAAGCTTGTAAGGTAATTATCACATGGTCCACACACTTCTCAGTGCCTGGGACCCTCCATTAACACACAAAAAGAGCTAAAAACTAGAATAATACAAGAACTTCACTATTTTTTTCCTATAATCTGCAAACTCCAAAATGATACAAAGTTTTTCCAACCAACCCTACTTTCAGTTTGAGCAACACTTTATAACTCCTCTCCAAGGTAGTTACCAATCCCTTGGGTTGGACATTTCCATAATCAAGTGGAAAAAGGTGCAAAATGTCCCATTTTTCCACCTTTTCCAATTATTGCTAACTCCTAAATACTAAGAAACATGAGTTACAAACTCCCTCCTGATCACTCCTAAACAACTAAGAAACACTCTAATTCAAAATTAAATGATCAACATGACCTTCAAGTATTAGAATCTTAAAATTTCATGCTAGGCTTCCAAGTTTTCCTAGTGCTACCCAATGTTTCCTAGGTGCTCCTACACCATTCTCCCCCTTTCTACCCAAACACTAAGGAATGGAAGGAGAGATCGATGAAAGTTCATAACCAAAATTATTGAACTGATCTTCTTGTACCCATGTGGCTTCTGATTCATGCTTGTTCTTCCACTTGATTAGGTGCTCCATGTACACCTTATGCCTTGTAGACTTCTTCACTCTTGACTCCAAGATCCTCTCTGCTTGTAGCTTATCTGGAGTAGGTAGGGGTATTTTGCTTACATCCTTGAAGATTTACCTATTATTCTAATCCAAATCCTTGACTGATCCCTTGTACTTGATCAAATTAGGAATGTTGAACACTGGTGAAATCCCTAGATCTGCTGGTAACTCCACCTTGTATGCATTTTTCACATACTTGGCTAACACTTTGCATGGAACCACTCTCTTCATCTGCAACTTGGTTGGTGTACCCTTCTGTAACCTTGATTTGTTGAGGTGGACCATGACATAGTCTCCTACTACAAATTATACATCTTTCCTTAACAAATCTGCCTTCGCCTTCAACTTTTGTATTGCCTCAGTGACTGTCTTCTTCACTCACTCCTAAATCTCTTTCATGGTCTGACTGAAGTCTTTTGCATGTCCACTTCTATGTTCCATAGCTTTAATATCTCTAAGCTCACATATGCCTCTTAGATGCATTCCATACACAATCTCAAAAGGACTCTTCCCTGTGGTCCAGTTCGCACTATCATTGTAAGCATACTCAGCTTGTGAGATAACCATATCCCATGTTTGTCCATAATCCTTAGTTAGGCACCTTAGAAGATTACCTAGCACCTTGTTAACCACCTCTATTTGATCATCAATCTGAGAATGGTAAGCTAATCCAAATGATAGATTGGTACCCAATCTACTCCATAGAGTCTTCCAAAAGTGACTCATGAACTAGACACTGTCAAAACCAATCTTGGTCTTAGGAAGGCCTACCACAAAATCCATGCTCACACACTCCCATGGTTTGTTAGGAATGGGTAGGGGTTGATATAGACCAGCATTACTAGCTCCTCCCTTAGCTTTCATACACACACCACATTGTTCCACATACTTTCTAACATCTCTTGCCAACTTAGGCCAGTAATAGAATCTTTGCACTAGTTCTAAAGTCCTGTTGATGCCAAAATGTCCACTAAGGCTGCCATTATGCTTTTCCTAAATGAGATTTTCCCTCATTGACCCTCTTGGAACACATAATTGATTTCCTTTAAACAATAAACCACTTTGCAATGTATACTCTGAGTATTGGCTATGGAAATGATTCTCAAAGTTAGAACATACCTTATAGAGCTTTGAAAAGTCTTCATCTTCCCCATAGAGATCCTTGAAACTCTCTATGCCAATGCTCTTGATCTATATCTCTTGCACTGTCAACAACCTCCTGCTTAGTGCATCTGCTACTTTGTTTAGTTGTCCTTTCTTGTGCTTGATGGTGAAGGTAAAAGCTCGGATGTATTCCATCTATTTCAAATGCCTATTACTCAAATTCTCTTCAGTGTTGATAAAGCTAAGTGCATGATTGTCAATAAAGACTACAAACTCCTTGGGTAGAAGGTAATGCCTCCATTTCGTAAGTGACCAAACCAAAGCATAAAATTCCAAGTCATAGGTTGAATACTTCTTTTTTGCTTCATTGAGCTTCACACTAAAGAAGGCTATAGGCCTACCCTCTTGACTTAGCACTCCTCCTACTACCACTCCACTTGCATCACATTCAACAGTGAACAATTTGTCAAAACTAGGCAATAAGAGAATTGGTTGAGTTGCCACCTCTTGTTCTAGTTTCACAAACTCTTTCTCAGCTTCTTGAGTCCACAAAAACTTAGTTTTTAAAGCACCCTTGATTGTGTCAAGAACTAGTGCACATATGCCACTAAAGTTCCTTATGAATTTTCTATAAAATTGAGCCAATCCATGAAAACTTCTTACCTCTATCCCTATGGTTGGAGTAGGCCAGTTTAGGATGGCTTCCACCTTGCTTGGATCCATCTTCAATGATCCTTTGGATACTACAAAACCCAAATATACAAGCTCTTGCTTAAAGAACTCACACTTCTCTAGATTGATTTCCAACTTCTCTTCTTGCAATCTTCTAAGAACCAAATCCACATGTTTTAAATGCTCTTTTGTTGTCTTACCGAATATGAGGATGTCATCAAGGTATACCACCACAAATATCCCTGTAAATTATTTAAGCACTTCACTCATGAGCCTCATGAATGTACTACGGGCATTAGAGAGGCCAAATGGCATCACTCTCCACTCATATAGCCCATCATTTTTCTTAAAGGCTATTTTCCACTCATCTCCATCCTTGTTTCTGATTTGATGGTATCCACTCTTGAGATCCAACTTGGTGAAGTACTGTGCTCCTCCAAGACAATTCATCAACTCCTCAATTCTAGGAATAGGAAACCTATACCTGATTGTGATTTTGTTTATTGCACTAGAATCAGTGCATAATCTCCACTTGCCTCCTTTCTTGGTTGCTAGAACCACTGGTACTGCACAAGGACTGATGCTCTTTTGAATCAATCCTTGGTCCAACAACTCCTACACTTGCCTAGCTACCTCTAGATTCTGATATGGTGTAACCTTATAAGCTGCTTTGTTAGGAAATGAGGCTCCAAGTATGAAGTCAATTTGATGACTTATGGCTCTCTTTGGTGGTAGAGTTGTAGGTGCACCATCACTTACAATATCCTTGAACTGATCCAAAAACTTTAGGACTACTCTAGGTATGACTATCTTTTCAGCCTTGTCTTCTTCTTTAGGTTGTAACATAACCACATATCCTTCACCCCCTTGATTTAGGTTGTTAAGGAACTCCTTCCCACTACTCAACATGATTCTTGGTGTCTTTGACTATCCCTCTTCTTCTGATAGTGACTGCAGCTTGAAAGTCTTTCCATCCTTCTTGAATGAGATGGTGTTCTCTTTCCCATCATATATGGCACCTCTGTCATATTGCCATGGTCTACCCAATAGTAGATGGCATGCATCTATGGGTAACACATCATAAACTAACTTTTCCTTGTACCCTCCGATGGAAAACTCCACCATTACTTGCTCATTTACTAAAACAATTTTCCCTTTGTTTAGCCATGTGACCTTGTAGGGGTTAGTGTGGGTTACCTTCTCCAATTTTAGTTTCATTACTGTCTCCTCTAAGATTATATTTTTTGTTGAACTTGAATCTACTATGACCTTGCATACTTTACCAAGTATCTTGCGCCTTACTCTAAATAGAGCTCTCCTTTATTTTGGTTCTTCCTTGACTGGTTGTCTAATCAAAACTCGACTAAACATCATATTATCTCCTACCTTAGATTCAATATGACTGACCTCAGATGACTTAGGACTCATGGTGTCCTCTTGTGCATAAGCCACTTTCTTATCATTGCTTGATGAAGATGCTTTCTCTGGGCACCTATAAGTAGGATGTCCAACTTGACCACAATGGTTGCACTTCATGTTTGCAAAGAATGAATTTCTCCTTCCTGCTTCTCTTCCTCTATTTGAACCTCCTTGAGGTCCTCTACCTCTGTTATATCCTCCTCTAGAAAATGTTTCTCCTCCATGCTCTGTGATTTAAGACTCTCCTTGGTTTCTTTGGTCATTGCCTCTACCTTGGTAGCCACCTCACTGTCCTCTTTGATCTCTTTGATCTCTACCTTTGCCTCTACCCTTAGAAGCCTAGTCTTGTTTCCTCTTGCTTCTTTCCTCAATCTTTATGGCCAATTGATAGCATTGGTGTACTATCTTTTCCACTTCAATCCATTAAGGTATCTAGCTACCTTAAGACCTTCATCCTCTGTCACATTAGACCTCATGCAAATTTTTTGAAACTCCTTGGTGTAAGTGTTCACATCTTGGTCTTTCTGCCTTAAGCTTTGTCTCTTCTTGTGTAACTAAATTTCATAGTCATCAGGCATGTAGGCTTCTCTTATGTTGGCAATCATTCCCTTCCAAGTAGAGATAGGCTGCTTGTCTTCCTTTTCCCTCTCTGTCTGAATGAACTTCCACCATGTCAAAGAAAACACTCTTAGTCTTGATTTGGCCACCTTTACCTTTTGTGCCTCAGTGACCCCATCACATTCAAAATGGTTCTCCATACCCTCTATCCAATCCATGACTAGATCAGCTTCCATTTTTCCACTAAATAGTGGTATGCCTTCAAGTTCCTTCCCACTCAAAACCTTCAATGCCTTCAAGAAAGGCTCTTCTTTTAGAATAGGGTCAGGTTCAGGGGTCCTGTCTTCCTCTACAACCTCTTCTTCCTTTGGTATCCTTCCTTCAAAGTGTACACTCCTCATTGCTTGTTCAAGTTGGGCTATTTTTTCCCTCAATAGTTTATTGTCTTCCTCCTGCTCTTCAACCATCTTGGCCAGTTCTGCATTTGTCACCATGATGGAATAATCACTAGACTCAACCTCAGACATACAAGATTCTTCCCAAATCTTTTACGAGGCTCTGATACTAATCTAATAGGGTAGGGTTGGATGGAAAACTCACTGTCCCATGCTCTGGGTCCTTGTTCTCAAGAACTCCTAGGTGACTCTCCCACCTTAACCTTTAGGTCCTATCTCAGGTATAGGTACCCCTGGTCCTACTAGCCAACCCCACTATCATCATTCTTTCATTCCACCAAGCCAATCTTGGTACCTTGCCACTATCTCACCCTTGACCCTTACTCTTCCCTAAAGGCCAATTACCCTCAACATTTAGTTAGGTTCTTGTAGGGGTGTAAATTTTTAGTAAAAAGCTTCATAGCAACCTATTAGGGTTCTTGTTCACTCACTAGACTCCAATTCTCCATTGCTTCCACCAAACCCTCTCTTAGGGTTAGAAAAGGCTACAAGCCCTAGAGCCCCAATTAGGCCTCCTAACCTGAGAAAAATGGAGAGTGTGCCCAAATTTTCCAAATGACCCTGAATATTTTCTTGGAATTCATGGTACCCTTGCCCACACCTCGAATATTTTTTTGGGGTTTGGAGCCTCCACTATACGTACACTACTACAACCCTTAACTTAGCAATTTTAGGCTTGTTTTAAGCTAGTTTATGACCTTCTTGAGAACAGTCTGCTTGTTTTCCACTTCCCGGTCTATGTTAAGCCTCCTTCTTGTTACCAAGCCTCTACAAGGAAATCCACATCCTCTCCACACCATGGTTCACCAAGAGATTGGCACCCCTGCAACCTTAGTGCTCTGCACTCTTTGACTGTCCTAGCTGGGCACTACCAAGCTCGCCTAGGAACAGACTTTTGCCATGGTTTCTTGCCTCCTAAGGACTCCTAGACCTAACCTATTTATAGGCATGGAGCTTAGCCTCATTTCCCATAGTCTACACACCAAGTATAGAGGCAAACAGAGGTCTAAGACTCCATGATTTATAGCTTGCCGGTCTGATCAGCAATGGAAAGAAACAAAACTAACTAAAAACAAAACTAGAAAACATTAAGAGAACCTAGATACTGACTACACAAAGCTTGTAAGGTAATTATCACACATGCCACACACTGCTCAGTGCCTGGAACCCTCCATTAACACACGAAAAGAGCTCAAAACTAGAATAATACAAGAACTTCATTGTTTTTTTCCCTATAATCTGCAATCTCCAAAATGATACAAATTTTTTCCAACCAACCTGCTCTCAGTTCAAGCAACACCTTATAACTCCTCTCCAATGTAGTTACCAATCCCTTGGGTCAGACATTTCCATAATCAAGTGGCAAAAGGTGAAAAAATGTCCCATTTTGCCACCTTTGCCAATTATTGCTAACTCCTAAACAACTAAGAAACATGAGTTACAAACTCCCTCCTAATCACTCCTAAACAACTAAGAAACACTTTAATTCAAAATTAAATGGTCAACATGACCTTAAAGTATTAAAATCTCAAAATTTCATGCTAGGCTTCCAAGTTTTCCTAGTGCTACCCAATGTTTCCTAGGTGCTCCTGCACCAAATTGTTAAAGATAGTGGACTCATGTTATTATGAGGATGTACTATAATAGCGGCCATAGCATATGATACAATTAGAAGAGATCCTCAAGCTTTGTTATCTGAAGATTAGTTTGAGAATAAATTATTTAGTTTTGAATATTTCCAAAGTTGCATATCATTGCAATTTGGTCTATAGCACCTAATACTTGCAAACATGAGGTTGCTGGGCCTATTGAAGAAGTCATTGGTTCACAAGTGGTAAAAAGAACTACTAATATAACTCCAATCCACATAGTTGAATTAACTGTACATGCTCCAATGCTTAGTGTGGACACTACACATATTTCTCAAAATAAATATGAATCTTTGGTTAAGGAATATAATAAGGCTTTGAATAAATTGAGTCAGAAGAGAGCTACCATTCAAGCTACCCAAGATACAGTGACTCAACCTTCTTCCTCTTCTTCATTTGATATGTCTACACAAGATAGGGAAACTTTGCTCCTCAAAATTGATGATTTGAGAGGAAAGTTAACTAATGAAGAAGAAAATTTCAAGCAGGCCAAATTAGAGACAGTGAAGGTGGCCAAAGAAATTTCTAGAGATGTGCTTAAGCATAGGATGACCAAGTTGGTCCATAGGGCTAATGATGTATGGGCCACATATAAAAAAATTCATAAAGAAAATGCAAAATGTCTACAAGTACACGAGGCCTTTAGGAATGAGTGGAATAATTGGATTGCTAGGGCAAGTGCTTTGAAAGAAATGATGCTAAAAATAAAGGAGGATCTTGAGGCACCCACAAATATTCCTGACATCTTGAAGACTATTGACTCAATAAATGAGGTAACTACTTTCCATGGAAAGTTGGGAATATAGCTCCAAAGTAATTTGAAAATATTCAAGGAAATGGAGGATCATGGTATGCCTCAAATATTGAATTCAAAAGATGAATTACATCCATTTTCCACCTAGAAGGAAGATTTGGGAGGCTTTCTTGAAGTGGCTATGATGCATTTGTCTATCACTGATTATATCTTGTTCACTTAAAATATTGATAAGATGGTGGAGATTGTAATAAAGATGGATATATTTTTTAGGGAAGCCATGATTTTAATTTATGCAAGGTCCTCCCAGTATACTACTAAGGTGCAAGATTTATTGTATGTTAAATGTCCCACTAAGGAAGAATACAATATTTGGCTGGAGAGATATAAAGAATGAATAATAAGAATAATGAATAGGAACAGAATAATACATTGCCTAAAAATAGTACAGATTAGGCTTTTGATGTAACATGGTAAAATATTATTCTCTCCTTAAAACTCAAAATGATTAGCACATGGTGCTAATGTGGATTAACACATTTTTCCCTTTTTTTCTTTCTCTACCTTGCTTCGTAAGTTTTTTTGTTTTGATTTTCTTACAGTTGGAATTTTGAGCACATGGAGAATATCTTGTATTTCTTGTAACAAACTAATGATGTCTTTTAAGGTGGGACCTATTTTCCTTGAAGAGTTGAGGATAATTTTTCATCATATTTATTTGCTCAACCTAAAGACTTAAGCGTAACTAGGAAGGGAATATTGTTGCAAGCAGTCCTATGGGATGATGACATGTGTGCTATCTGGTATGTGGCTTGTTTTTCCCCTTCATCTCTATAAGAAGGAATTCAGGACCAGAAGCACAGGAGTTAGAAATTTTTTGAGTTGATATTGTTTTTGTTATCAAGACAAATACGAAGCAAGTTTTAGAGTCTTTGTTTTAAGTTCATTTTGGAGTTCATATGCATGTAAGATTGATAATGGTGTAGCATTCTATAATACAGATTAATATTGGTTTCATGGTTATTTTATCTCCTTGTATGTGTGTTATGAGTTACAATTGGAAGTAGTCAAGGATTTCTTTCACTTGTCTTTTTCATTATCTGATGGATGTTTATTTTCATGATTGCCTATCAATTCAATGAATTGATGTAAATGCTTATATGAGAGTGATAACTTATAATTACTATGTGCTAGGATATTTGTAAGAAGTGATAATCCTAAAAGTCATAGAGGAATGTTGTAATGCAAGATTTCTTGGGATTATATTTGTTAGTATTTGAATCATTATCAGGTTATGTCAAAGGGTATCGACTCTATGCTTTGGATAAAAACATTGGTTCTTGTGGGATATTAGTGTTACATTTACAATGTTGATTCATTAACTACTCAATATTTTAACCATAAAATTTCAAGAGGAACATTGTTGTTATTCATTATTTTACATGTATTCTCTCTCATATTCAACTCATATAACATTAACATAATAAGCTACCAACTTATTTAATGTTACTATTAAGTCGTATCATGAGATATATATGTTATTAACATTGTATTTGATTCTAAGTATGAAAGTTCTTTAGGTATACATTATGGGATCACCCTCCCATGTTTCATAGAGCCCAAAGAGTAGGAATAGAAGTTTAGCATCTTCTATTCATTTATTGGCCAATCCCTTTAGTATTATTGATGATTGGAAGTGGAAAAATCCATAGATATTTCTAGAGATTAGTTTGGTTCTAAGAAAATAACCAACAAATTGGTGACTCTGCTGGGGACTAGCTAAGTCCATAGTCTCTAAGTTTAGATTAGGTACAGTTAGAGTCAGTTGTTCATTGTGAATATTCCTTGATGTTTAAGTAATAATTGGTTTTAATTTTATTGCATTATTCCCATCATACTAGGTCTTATGCGTCAGGTATTATTTCATTCTGCCACTATTTGTAAGGTAATATTTAAAATATTTTTTATAGTAACAAGTACAAAATCAAAGTGCAATCACATTTTCTTTCTCAGTATCTTAGGTGGCGACTCAGTTCTCTAGTACTAGTGTGAATATTAGCTCTCCAAAAGAAAGCAACAAGAAATATTTTGTAGTACTTGATATTATGAGGAAGACTAGAAGTTATGCAAAGAAACATCTTGAGTAGAAGGCAGAATCTAAACCTATAAAGGAAAAGCAACCTAAATGGGTTAGGAAACGTTCTAAGTCAAGTAAGTCTGTTGATTCCCATTCTGATATATCTCCTAATTTTCATGTTGATATAAGTAGTGCAAGTGTCCATGAAGAAGGAAATAATTTCCAAGAGTCTAACATAGACCAAGGAACTCTTCCAGTAGAAAAATTTTTTGACAGTGAGAGAAATATCTCAAGAGAGGAGGATAGGTGGGAGTTTTTGGGAAACAATAAGAAGTTCTCTAAGTCCTCAACCTTAGAAATTGGGTCCATTTTCAATGGAAATAATTTTAAGCCATGAGGTAAATCCCTTGACGAGTCATCCCACTTTTCTCTTAAGGAAGATCCTGCTGAACAACCTTATTTTACTCCTACCTTGAGTGAGGATGGAGATATTCTAGAAAATGAGGAAGATATAGATAATGATATGAAAGACATTGAAGAAGAGGATTTAAGATTCCAAGAACAAGAAGAAAGAAGAAAGAAAGAAAAGGAAGATAGGATTAGAGCTAAGCAACTTGAGAGAGATGTTAGAAGGAAACATTTGGGAAAAATGAGAGAAGAGATCGTGAGGCGTAGAACCTCTAAGGAAAATATTCCTAAAGTGACTGATGATATTCCTAGAGAAATAGTCTCAATGGGAACTTTAGTTACCGATACTTATACAACTTTTGTCTTAGCCACTAGAGCCTCAGATGCTCTTGTTACTACTAAGAAAACCTCATTTGTAGACCATGGGTAGAGACCTATTGATCCACCCAAGAAAACTACATTCAAAACCAATGATAAAACCAATACCTCATCTACTGAGATCCCCACAAATAAAGACAAAATTGATCCAACCTCATCTGACATACCTACAAATCTTGAGATACTAAGGTTGTAGTTGGAAAGTGAAAAGATGCTAGAAGATTTGAAAAAAGCTAAGATAATAGCTTCGAATGTAGAAATGGCTAGGAAGATTGCATTCCTTCAAATGTCCTCTCATATACTAGAGGCCTTGAGCTTTGTACATACTGACAGTGAGTTGCTAAAATAGAAGTCTGATGGACATATTCCTAGGGGAAGTGGTGGTGGAGGTAAAGGAGGTGGTAATGGAGGAGGAAATAAGAATGATAAGTCTTACTTTGAAAATGATGAGGGAGGTAAGAAAGGAGGAGGTGATGGTAAAAGTGGTAAGGAAAAGGATGGTAGCCACTCTAATAGTAGGAAAGATGATGAATAGAGAGATGATCATAGGGAGAGGCATATTAGGAGGCCAATCCAAGTAGATAGATACCAACAGTTGTGTTTCACTGGAATACCTAGCTATCCTAACCTATTTCCTAAAGATTTCAAGCTTGCTCTAGTCAAATTCTTTGGAAATAATGCTCTAAGTGGTGAAGACCACCTAAAAGCATTTACTAACATTATGGATGACTTTGAGGTAGAAGCAGAAGATTTCATCATGAAGTTATTCATGCAGTCTCTTATTGAAGATGCAAGATAATGGTATAGAAGTTTACCTGCTGAGAGCATTGGCTCTTGGGAAGAGTTCAAAAGGGTTTTTAGAGAACAATATGGTGAGAAGAATGATTCAAGTTTTCTATTGAATTAGTTCAATTATATTGTAAAAGGATCTAATGAATTTGTTTTTGAGTTTAATACAAGGTTCCAAAAGGCTAGAAAAAGGTTTCCTCCTCATCTACACTTAAATGATCATGTATGCTTGGTAAATTATTGCAATTCTTTTGATGCAAAAATGAGTTATTGTTTGCTAGATAAGCATCCTCAATATTTAAGGGATGATTTTAACATAGCATAACATATTGAAAATATCAACAAAATAACTAGTAAAGCTGGTAGACGAGATGATCCAAGAAATTTCAAAACTTCAAGAAGGGAAGAAAAGAGTTCAGGCACTAAAGGGGAACAATTGAAGAAAAGCTTGATAGCTTCATGAAAACTATCAATGATAAAATTGAAAGGCAAGAGAAGGCCCAACCAAGAAATTACCAAAGGAATGAAAGAACCCCTAGGTTGCAAGACGACCCTTACAATACCAATTGGTATACTGGGAAGCTTGTCTCAAATAATCTAAGAAATAACCAAAACAAAATTCCTCCAGACCATCTGTAAAAGAATTCAATAAATTTTTCTGAACATACTCCTTGGTGTATGCCTTTCCAAATGCCACATTCCTTGCAGTAGTGTGCAGTAGCACAGATGGTGGAAGTAGAAGATAACATACCTGACAAGTGTGATCAACAAGATCAAGAGGAGGAGGATGTACTTATGATTATGGATGATTCTGATATTGCCTACAATGAATGTTCTTCTGATGAAGATTCTTATCAAGTAGATGTTGAAAATCAAAGGAAAATTGCTAATGCATATCATCAGTAAGTTATTTTTGATGAGGATGATGCTAGTAATGATAAGGATTACAAATTGGAGGTGATTGAAGATGGTGTCTCATTAAGAAGACTTTTTGCAGAAGATATTGCAAAACATACCATAGTCTTGGCTGCTCAAGCTTGAAGTTCTTATCATTTGAGGAATAGAATTTTTGGAGCTGAACAAGGTAATCCTATCAGTCTTTTCATCAAATAATAGAAGGCTAAAGGAAAAGAACATGAACTTGATAAAAAAATAGAGGTTTTCAAAGATAAAGAAGGCAAGGAAGATAAAATTTGGGCCAAGAGAATGGGCAAGTCAAAAGCTACTCCTGGACACAAATATTCTACTAAAAAATCAAATACACAGAAGCAAGTTCCTGAATCCATAAGGAAGGATACTAAACACAAGGCTAAAGCAACCCAAAATCAACAGAGATATAATAGAAATGAACAAGGTATGCCTTTAACTGAATTTCCCAAGTATACTCTTGTTGACATGTTTCAATTACTTAGCCAAGTTAAACTATATGTACCTTTTCTTAAAATGATGAGGATAAAGGAACATTAACTAAAGGTAGTGGCCCTTATCACCGACACTGCTATAAAAAGTAATGATTTAGTGGAACCCACTCATTCTAAACTAAGTGATAAGGATAAAAGGGGTAAGGAAGTTGAAGGAGTAATTGCTGAGATTCTCCACATCTTTCTTGGAAATTCTATAAACACTTGTCTAGATAAGATAGATCCATTTTTTCTTACCTTGATAGTTGGGGGGAATTTCATAAAGAATTTTATTATTGACTCTGGCACATCAAACAATATCATGCTGGTTAAAAAATGGATTCATTAGAGTTAAAAGTTGATAGCACTTAGGGTAAGTGTTATGCTATGGATGCTAGACAGGTCCCTATGGTAGGTGTGATAAATGATCTTCCATATAGGTTAGCAACTTTCCCTAATAAAGAATTTAAAATGAGTGTGGTAGTAGTTGATATCCCACCTAATTATGGGATGTTATTATCTCAAAAATGGAGTGCATCTATGGGAGGTAGTATGCAGTGTGACATGTCTTATGCCACATTTCCCATCAATGGAAGGAATAACCAAGTAATGAGAGAATCTAGGGTCCCACATATGTTGGAACATGTCCCTGACGATGACACAATTATTTTCATAGATATTGACATTGGTGGGTTCAAGGTAGAGGAAGCCTCAAAAGAGATTGAAAGATTTCCTACACCTATAGAAAATGAAGTTTCAAGAATGTCCGATAAAGAAGGAATATGGAAAATGTACTTTGATGGTGTAAGCTCCAAAGATGGATTTGGTGCAGGGATTTTACTAGTATCACCAACTTGAAATACCTATAAGTTCTCTTTTACACTATCTTTTGTCTATACAAATAATGTAGCAGAATATGAAGCCTTGTTATTGCGATTGAGACTTGCTAAAAAATGTGGAATCAAAAAGCTAATGGTAATTGGTGATTCTGAGCTTGTAATATCCCAAGTAAGAGCTAAGTATGCTTGGAAAAACAACAAATTGAGGCAATACCGGAATACTATTTGGGACCTCATTGAATAGTTTGATGCTTTTGTAATAGATTGGATGGAGAGAGGACATAACAGAGTGGATAATCTACTACCTAATATTGCATTGAGACCTGATGATATAACTTTCATAGTAATTTCAAAGGTTGAGATAAAAATAAGGTCCTCTATCCCTAACAATGTATGCAATTTGAAATTTTTTGATAACAATGAGGATATCCTTATATTTCTAAGATGTGTTGATAAATATGAAGGTTAGGAGATTGTTTTTAATGAATTTGTAGAAAATATTGATGGACAAGACATAGTGTTTGGAAAAGAGGTTAGCAATTGAAAACAAAAAAAATCCCCAAAGGCCTTGTAGCGCTTGAAACAGTCTTTGATAATCAAGAAACCAATAAGACAAAAATAATTATTTCCCACCCAAAAGACCTAGAAGAAGTGAACTTGGGAATTGAAAATTTCCCAAAGAAGGTTTATCTAGGAAAGAGGATGAAATCAAAGGTGAAGGAAATGCTAATTTCCATACTAAGAAAATATAAGCATGTCTTTGCTTGGTCGTACGATGACTTGAAAGCTTACAAGGAGGATTTGTTTGAACAAGAGATTCCTCTAAAAGAGGATGAAAAAACCTTCAGACAAAAGCAAAGACCAATTAATCCTACATTATCTCCCAAGATGCGGGAGGAGTTGATAAAGTTGAGGGAAGTTGGTATTGTAAAACCCATTAGACATTCTTCATGGGTATCCAATCTAGTACCGGTAAGGAAAAAAGAATGGTGACATAAGACTGTGTGTCAATTTTAGGAACTTGAATGTGTCCTCATTAAAGGACAATCATCCCTTACCGAACATGGAGGCCATGTTACAAAAGGTAACTAGCTATGAGCTATTGTTAATGATGGACAGTTTCTCAGGATATGATCAAGTAAAAGTGAAGGAGTCTGAGCAGTGAAAGACTGCATTTACTACTCCTTGGGGTACCTATGTATATGTAAGGATTCCCTTTGGCTTAACAAATGATGGTGCCACTTTTCAAAGAGATATGGATGTAGCTTTCTTAGAATTTATTGATCTATTTATGGTTGTGCATCAAGATGACTTGACTACTTATTCTAAGAAAGAATAAGATCATTGCATGCACCTAGAAAAGGTTTTTATCAGGTCACTAGAATATGGAATATATTTGAATCTAAAGAAATGTGCCTTTGGGGTCATCGAGGGAAAGATTCTAGGGCATATTGTGTCCAATGAAGGAGTAAGGATGGATCCTAAAAGAGTAGCAACTATTGACAAGATTCCCTAGCCAAGAAATGTTCAAGGTATCCAGTCATTTTTTGGGAAAATAATTTTTTTGAGAAGATTTGTGACCAATTTTGTAGAGATTACAAGACCTATTTCCAAAATTCTGAAGAAAGGTAAAAAGGTACTTTGGAGTGAGGAGCCTAGTCAAGCTTTCAAAAGGATAAAACAAGCTATTAAAGAGGATCTAGCTTTGAAGTTTCCTCACTTCTCTAAACCAATGCATATTTTCTCTTTTGCTTCTTTTCATACTATTGTTGTTGTTTTACTACAGAAAAATGAGCAAGGTTTTGAATAGCCAATTGCATTTTTTAGAAAATCTCTACAAGCTACAAAATTGAAGTATGACACTACTAATAAACAAGCCTATGCTTTGGTGAAGGCTGTAAATAATTTTAGGACTTACCTACAAGGGGCTATAGTTATTTCTTTTGTACAAAATGTAGTTGTGAAGGACATTTTTACTCAACAAGAAACAACAAGTAGGAGGTATAGATGGATCAACAGGATCCAAGAATTCAACATTGAGGTTCAGATTACCAAGTTAGTGAGAGGACAGGGCCTAGCCAAGTTGATGGAAGAGGATAATTTGGAAGCAAATCAAGTTAATCAAGCTAAAGTAATTGATGTTGCACCTCTCTATGATATGAAAACATGTGGATGGTATAGAAGAATTATTTAGTATTAGAAAACTTTACAATGTCCTACTAATATGGATGACAATGGAAAAAGAACATTGAAATTGCATGCTATCAAGTATGTGATCATTGATAATGAGCTATGGTGGAGAAGCTTGGATGGAGTACTTCTAAAATGTGTAGATGAAACAGAGGCATTGGAAATTCTACAAGAAATGCTCAATGGGGTGTGTGGTGGTCATTATATGGTAAAGAATACTACACACAAGATTTTAAGAGCCTAGTGTCATACTATTTTTAAAGATGCCCAAAAGTTTGTTAAAACTTGTGATGCCTATGAACGATTCTCAAGAAAATTGAAATTCTTGGGAAACTTTCCGCTTAGACGTATGATCATTGAAGCCCCTTTCCAACAATGGGGAATTTATTTCATTAGGGAAATACCAGAAAAGTCTAATGGAGGCCATTAATGGATTCTTGTTGCTATCAATTATTTTAAAAAGTGGGTGGAAGCAATACCTACAAAGAAGGCAACAAGCAAGGTGCTAGTTGATTTTCTGTTGAATAATATAAAATTTCAAGTCCATCAGAGAATTATCTTAGACAATGCTATATTTTTTAGGTTAGATGAATTCAAGGACTTTTGTGAAAGACATGGCATACATGTTTCTTATTCTTCCCCTTATCATCCTCAAGGAAATAGTAAAGCTAAATCTAGTAATAAGAGCTTGATGAAGATGGTCAAGAGAATTATGGAGAAGAAAAAAAGGCTAGGGATTCAAAATTAAAATTGGCACTCTGGGCCGATAGAGTGATTATGAAAAAGGCTACTAGTTATTCACCATTTGGTTTATTATATGGTCTGGAGGAAAGATTTCAACAAAATAACTTGTTCAAAATGTACAAGTTTGTGCAAGAATATGATGAAAAAATTTGTGATGATATGCAAAACAAGAAAAATAATTTGGTTGAGTTGGATGAATGTAGGAGGGAATCTCAAGCTAAAAACTTGAAGATACAACTGTAGGTTAAACACTTATATGGTAGAAAATCTTCTCCTAGGAAGTTTGAAGTTAACAATATGGTGTTAGCCTAGAATGCAAGAGTTTTGGATAAGGGAAAGCATGGAAAATTTGAAGCATTATGGACTGGACCTAAATTGATAGCCAACACTCACATAGAAGATTCATATTTTCTTCAAAGTTTGATAGGAGAACTTTTTGAACTGCTAGTACATGGACAATTCTTAAAGCCATACTTCTCCTAAATATGTTATCTTCCATGTATGTTCTTTTTTTATATTATGTATATAGGTGTGTTTGCTTTTCTTTTGTTTTGGGAATTGCTACCTTGTCTGGGTAGTTCCCTAGTTTGGGTCTTTTTGGTTTTAATCCACATTTTGGTTTGCTTCAACCTGAGATTCTAGTGATCTTGCCATGCCTACAAGAGGCATATGTCCCCAATTGGAGCCACTGATGGAACCTTAATTATAATGTCCAATATTAAACCCTTGTTGCATTTATGAGGGTTTTATAATTTATTTCCTTGAAATCAATTGAGCGTTCTATTTTTTTGTTGACTCCCTATTTCCCATTGCTGATCACTACTATAATATTTTCTATTAGGTAGTTGGTTCCCTCATCATGAGTTTAGAAAACTTTGCTATAATGATTTTGGGGTTCTTAAGTTCTTTTTAATCTATCGTATCATCCTAGTAAGTCCCCTCCATTAAAACAACTTATTGAGCATGTGCATTAAAGTTTTTACTTAGGTTCATTTGACCTTATGTCCTTATCACTCATCGTTGATCACTTCTGAAATATATGTTTTAAACTAGTGATGAGTGATGAGGTGATATTGCTCATCACAAATTGTTCTTTGAACTTCTGATTGCAATTAGTGATGAGCAAGGTTTTTAAGGGATCACTTATTGCTAATGATTTTTGAAATATTAAATTCGTAATAGAGGTAAGTGACAACCTCTCAATTTATGATCATAGTTTCATGGCTCATCACCAATATGTTGTGAAGAAATTGTTTACAATTAGCGATGAGCGAGATGATGAGTTCTCAATTGTATTGCACCTCATAGATTTGTTTTAAGCACTAAGGTTATGATTTGCGATAAGCGATATGGTCCCTTATGATCAAACATCAATGTTTAAAATTGAATGACTAATTATCAGTTCACTCACGTGAACTTACTATCAAGTATTAATGGTGACATACTCCCTTGTTAGCCATAATAGAAAGTAGATATCTAGTTTATCATGCATCCTAATTCACTGGCTGGTGGAAAGAATACCAGATATCAAAGAAATTGCAAGGAAAATTCCAAAAATTATCTGCAACTAGCGTGACATAACTTTCATCCAGGTAAGAAAAATTGATACTTCTTTTTAATTGAGGTAGTAAGGTGAATACCCTTCAAAGATGATAAGAAACTTGGTGGAAAGTGAAATTTATTCTTTTTTTGTGATTTCAATTTGATAACTGAACACTATCTACACTGTGAAGAAAGGTGTCCTATACAATAGTATAGTTTTATCCTATCAAAATTGTGAAGGGTTTTGTTTGGCCATAAGAACTTGTAAACCCTGGTCTCAATTTTTGCTACAAGCATGAGTGACCCGAATCCTAGTGAATCCAATGTTAGAACTAAAAGGAAATCAAAGTAAAATATGTTCAAAAGACTTAAAACTCACCATGCTTTAGTTGAAGTTGAGCCTAAACTAGTAGCTATGCCTAACCCTTTGCCTGGTACCCCTGTGGCTTCCACAAGGTCCAAAAGTGCAAAAAAGGAAACAAAAATTTTTATGCAAGAAACTTCTGGAGGTATCAAAAAGGGAGGGTCATGAATTGGTAAAAGGCCCACAAGACAAGTTGCTATTACTACTAGGTTAGTTGATAATGCTGGAAAAATTGGTGAGAAATCCTAGTCCCAGAGTGGATGGAAATTATTTCGGTATGCTTTCAAAAGGTGAAATTCCAATCAACATGCATGCTATTTGTGGAGATTGAACCTAGGAAGGTTAGTGGTTTCAAATGTGTTTGTGGAAGTTGATTTAATGATGGAGCTAGAAGGGCACTATGACCCTACTGACAAGAAAATCAAGACTAAGAAGGATGATATAATTCTAGAAGTGAAAAATGATAAAATGGTGGATGTGTTTTAGTTAAATCCCAATTACACTACAAAGTTCAGATGTTTTGACTTGTATGTTGAATATCAAGGGAGAAAATTTGCATATAGAGAAGCAATACTTGTGTGACATAGAAGAAATAGGAAAAACTTCACTATTCACGATACTGAGCCTTTTGAGTGTGAAGAATTCGAAGATTACTTCAAAAACACATATTATTGTTTGAACCAAGTGCTAGCTTAGGATTTTCAGGTTAGAATAGCCCCTAATTTGTTTGTAATGGTGGCAGATATACAATAATATAATCAAAACACTAGTTTTGATTATGCTAATTTTTTTCCCAATAGATGCATGAGGATTTTATCAATTCGAAAAAGGAATCACTCCCTCTATCTTTCCCTCATTTTTCCTTATTGATGCACATGCTCTTGTGGGAAGGAGATTATGAGTGGAAAAGGAAATTGAATTTGAGAATTGTGAACAATGAAAATGAAGCCATCCTAGTGTAAATGTGGACATACATTTGGGATCAAAATTGCTCCAATTCCAACTACATCTTGTTTTCCAATGTTGTAAGACATGGTATCTTAGAGTCATTGGGTGTGGCACCTAGATTCAAACTTTCTCTAGAGGTTAGGAGTGTTATGTGCCTAAAAGATATACCAAGCTCTATAACAACACATAATTGGGTTGATTGGTTTCTGCATTCTGATTATACTTAGATAAGGGTTTATGGAGCTAAAGTGGTACACCATTGTTTACCCTTGTGTGTCTCAGACAGATTGGCTTTCATGGAGCTCATGTGGAAAATGGAGGCCATGGATTATGAAATGTTTAGAAAGAACAGAAAGGGATCTGTGGTATACCCCCAATGTTCTTTTGCTTATTTTAAGGTCACTGCCCTTGAAGGGTATGAGAATTTGGGCATTATGGTGAATAATCTTAGAATGCCTATAGACAAGGTTAGATTTTTTGATTTGGAACGATTTGTGGTAGGAAAAGGAAGAAAAAATAACTTAGGCATCATACACAATGAATTTCTTTATAAAGATGATGTATTAAGGAATTTGACAAGTGATGAGGTTGTTATGATTAGGAAAAAATAATGGACAGCTATGACAAACCTTGAGGTGAAGATTATGAAAAATAATGCCTTTTACATCAATCCATACAATGAAATTGCAAACCCCTTGGAGAGGGCCTTTGCTATGATAAGTGACTATTAGCCTAGTAAATTTAAAGTAAAAGTAAAGGAGGTTTTAGACAGATCCTAGGTCCTCTTACAACAACAATGACAACAACAAGCTATGGATATCCCAGAATGGCTTGAATATGTTCAGGAGGTCAGGGAAGAACAAGTGACAGAACATGTGCTAGGAAATAAGGAAGTCGAGTAGAAATTTCCCCTTCCTCATATTGAGGAGACTCATAGTTCAAATGTTCCTCCTGACAGGATTGTCCAATGGTAGTATGATAGAGAAAATGATGGTGATCCCATAATTAGAGAGTGTGATGAGTTTTTGGTAGATGATAAATTTGTATAGACCAAAGAGTTTCAGGAGTTTATGATTCAACAGTGGAGTAAGGAAATAAAAGAGAGACTACAAGTAGTTCAAGCTAATGCTAAACCTTCTCATCAGGAGGAAGATGAGAAAGTAGAGGAATAGAAATTAAGGCTGAAATTGTAGCCATTACTCCCACTGAAGCTCGAAGAATTGTTAAAGATATTGGAATCATGTTAATACCTAGATATACAATCATAACTGCCATAGCATATGATGCAATTAGAAGATATCCTCAAGTTTTGATATCTGAAGATCAGTTTTATAATAAAGTATTTGGTTCTGGATATAGTCCAAAGTTTCATACCCTTGCAATTTCGTCTATGGAATCTAATACTAGCAAACATGAGGTTTCTAGGCCTATTGAAGAAGTCATTGGTTCAATAGTGGTCAAAAGATCTACTGACATAACTCCAATCTAGGTACCTAAATTCACTGCACATGCTACAATGCTTAGTGTGGACATTGCATATAAATCTCGAAAGAAATATGAATCTTTGGTCAATGAATATAATAAGGTTTTGAATAAATTGAGTCGGATGAGAGCTACCATTCAAGCTACCAAAAATATAGTGACTTAGCCTTCTTCCTCATCTTCATTTGATATGTCTACACAAGATAGGGAAACTTTGGCCCTCATAATTGATGATTTGAGAGGGAAGTTAATTGTTGAAGAAGAAAATATCAATCGGGCCAAATTAGAGACAGTGAGGGTGGCTAGTGAAATTTTTAGAGATGTTCTTAAGCATACGATGATCAAGTTGGTCCACAGGGCTAATGATGTATGGGCCATGTATAAAAATATTCATGAAGCAAATGCAAAATATCTGTAAGTACAGGAGGTCTTTAAGATGAGTGGAATAATTGGATTTCTAGGGCAAGTGCTTTGAAAGAAATGATGCCAAAAATAAAGGAGGATCCCGAGGCACCCATAAATATTCCTGACATCTTGAAGACTATTGACTCAATAAATGGGGTAACTACTTTGCATGGAAAGTTGTGAATACAGCTCCAAAGAAAGTTGAAAATATTCAAGGAAATGGAGGATCATGGTATGCCTCAAATATTGAATTCAAAAGGTGAATTGCATCCATTTGATACCTCGAAGGAAGATTTGGGAGGGTTGCTTGAAGTGGCTTTGATGCATTTGTTTGTCACTAATTATATCTTGTTCAATTCAAATATTGATATGATGGTGGAAATTGAGAAAAAGATGGATATATTTGTTATGAAATCCATGATTTTAATTGATGCAAGGTACTCCCATTATACTACTAAGGTGCAAGATTTATTGAATGTTAAATGGCCCACTGAGGAAGAATACAATATTTGGTTGGAGAGATAGATAGAATGAATAAGAAGAATAATGGATAGAAGGAGTATACTACATAGCCTGAAAAAAGTACAAATTAGGCTTTTGATGTAACATGGTAAAATATTATTCTCTCCTTAAAACTCAAAATGATTAGCATGTGGTGCTAAACTAGATTAACACATTTTGACCTTTTTTCTTTTTTTTGTGCCTTGCTTCATAAGTTTTGTTGTTTTCATTTTCTTATAGTTGACATTTTGAGCACATGGAGAATATCTTGTAACTATTGCAACAAACTAATCATGTCTCTTAATGTGGGACCTATTTTCCATGAAGAGTTGAGGATAATTCTGCCTCATGTTTATTTTCTCCACCTAAAGACTTAAGCATAACTAGGAAGGGAATATTGTTGCAAGCGGTCCTATGGGATCATGACATGTGTGCTATCTCATCTGAGGCTTGTTTTGCTCCTTCATCTCTATAATAAGGAATTCAGGACCAAAAGCATAGGAGTTAGAAAATTTTTGAGTTGATACTATTAGTGTTACCAAGACAAATACAAAGCAAGTTTTAGAGTCTTTTTTTTAAGTTTATTATGGAGTTCATACTTATGCATGTAAGATTGATAATGGTATAACATTCTATACTACAAATTAATGTTACTTTCATGGTTATTTTATCTCCTTTTATGTGTGTTATGAGTTATGATTGGAACTAGTCAAGGATTTATTTCACTTGTCTCTATCATTATCCGATGGATGTTCAGTTTCATGTTTTCCTATTGATTCAATGAATTGATGTAAATGCTTATATGAGAGTGATAACTTATAGTTACTATGTGCTAGGATATTTGTAAGAAGTGATAATCCTTAAATTCATAGAGCAATGTTGTAATGCAATATTTTTGGGGATTATATGTGTTAGTTTTTTAATCATTATCAGGTTATGTCAAAGGATATTGACTCTATTCTTTGGAGAAAGACACTAGTTCATGCGGGATATTAGTGTTATATTTATAGTGTTGATTCATTAGCTACTCAATCTTTTAAACATAAAATTTCAAGAGGAACACTATTGTTATTCATTCTTTTAGGTGTCTTCTCTCTCATATTCAACTCATAGAACATTAACATAATAAGCTACCAACTTATTTAATGTTATTATTAAGTGATATCATGAGATATAACTATTATTAACAATGTATTTGATTGTAAGTATGAAAGGTCTTTAGGTATACATTATGGGATCACCCTTATGGGTTTCACAGAACCCAAAGAGTATGAATAAAAGTTTAGCATTTTCTCTTCATTCATTAGCCAATCCCTTTAGTATTACTAATGATTGTAAGTGTAAAAATACATAGATATTTCAAGAGATTAGTTTGGTTTTAAAAAAATAACCAACAGAATGTAGGAATAAAAGTGTCGGTGGGTTTGAGTAACTAGTTCCACCTAATCACTCTAAATATCTAGCAGAGGAAGTTCCTACATTTTTTTTGACAGATCTACTAGATCTGGTTTGATTTCTTGATCAAATTTTAAACACATCAGTCCCAAAGTTTCAAAGTGTTGAAGAAGGTAAAAATTTGTTGATTTATTCAAAATTTCTCTTGCTAGTTGTCATATGTCATGTTCCTTCTTGTGTTTCGTCCCTTGGATTCCCTCTCATGTGTTGGTTGAATTTCTTGAGCATCTTTTTCTTATAAAAGGTCAAGGGATGTTAGATTTTAAGTTAAGTTCAAAATTTTTGGATGTCAAAGAGCCAAAACTTTTTCAAGTTTTGTTCTTTTTCCTATTTTTTGTTTCATTCTAGAAAAAAAACTTGTATGTTTCATTAGAAGTTAACTAATATCAGAGCCAATTTTAAATCTATTTCCTAATATAAAATATTACATATCTGATGTTTGTTCCTATCAGACAAGACAGTGTGCTACACCATTTAAGGGTGCATACTGACACTATCTAGTGGGAAATAATCCCCCTTTTCTTTAAACTCTTGAATCATTATGTGCCTAGTCGTGAAGCAATCTAGTGTTGTATGGAATGGTTTGCTCTAGTTTGGTTATTTCTTGTGACATGCATGGACAATACATAGGAGCAATTTTACTTTTCAATAATTTTTTATGCTTTATTTTAGAATAAATATTTTGTATTTTAGAGATTGTTCCAAAAAAGTGATAAATGCATGGAGTTTTATTACAAATCTTTTGATTTTGTGAAATTGTTGAAAGCTTCATGCTAAATTAACTTAAATCAATGCAAGTTATTTGAATTTCACGAAATATTGTCGCAAATTTTTTGATTTCATGAAGTTATTGAATGACCAAATTGAGATTATGTTTATATTTCTATGATACTGTAGACACCAAAATTTGGTCTAAGCCTGTGACTTCAATATTCTTCATAATTTGTATTCTTCATGGTCATGATTAAATAATGTCCATTATTTAATTATTCTCTATAGTATTCATTTCTTCTATTAATTAAATAATCTTAATTATTTAATTAATTCACACTTTTCTTTATTCTATCTGATTAATTTAATAAATGCTTTTTATTTAATTATGTTAATAATTAACCTTATCCTTCTTGTCAAATTAAATAAATTCTTATTTAATTTACTCTATCATAATTCAATTATAATTAAATAAATTCTTTATTTATTTAATTATTCATTTAAATCCCTTCATCAATTAATTAAATAAATCTTATTTATTTAATTATTCTTCAAATATCAAATCTTGAATTAAATGAATTATTTAATTCATGAATTCTATTTTAATGCATTCCTCTATATTTAGATAATTGTGTTGAGGTTATCTAAGTATTCACTTTTACTCGACTCAAAGATCTATTCAAATCGCTCGGTTAACTCTTGATTTAATGTCTGAGTGGCGTTCTCGAATAACCTCTTTTCGTCAAATCATTCAATCATCGTTCTAACTCATTTGCGTGTACATGTAGATTAATTAAATATTCCTATTTAATTAATTAAACCTTGCATGCATTCGAACAAGAGTTGCTTTAATCCATCTTCATCTTTGTCATGCAAAGATAATTCTTCTGTTATTTCTTCTATTAATTAAATAATCTTAATTATTTAATTAATTCACACTTTCTTTATTCTATCTAATTAATTAAATAAATGCTTTTATTTAATTTACTAATTAACCTTATCCTTCTTGTCAAATTAAATAAATTCTTATTTAATTTACTCTTTATCATACTTCAACTATAATTAAATAAATTCTTTATTTATTTATTTATTCATTTAAATCCCTTCATCACTTAATTAAATAAATCTTATTTATTTAATTATTCTTCAAATATCAAATCTCAAATTAAATGAATTATTTAATTCATGAATTCTATTTTAACGCATTCCTCTATATTTAGATAATTGTGTGAGTTATCTAAGCATTCACTTTTACTTGGCATCTATTTTATTCGGTTAGTTAACTCTAGATTAATGTCTGAATGGTTTTCACGAGTAATCTATTTGTCATATCATTCAGTTATCTAGTTCTAACTCAATTGCATGTACATGCATATTAATTAAATATTATTATTTAATTAATTAAATCTTGTGCATGCATTCGAACAGAGAGTTGTAATCCATCTTTATCTTTGTCATGCAAAGATAATTCTTCTATTTTTGAATACCAAACTCTAAGATTAAATCATTTATTTAATCTTTAATTCTATTTCTAAATTGTATCACTCATGTCACTACCGACAGTTATCATAATGCATGTCTAATATGTTGATCTCAACCGTTCGTTGATCTTTCGATCCTGACCTATCATTCGAATGATCATTTTTCTATAAATTGATCTATCTTTCTTCATTCCAATCTCTCTTGAAATCTTATGAATTTTTGGAGCACCTATCTTGAATCTTCGATGTTTTGCTAAATCATTATCATAGGCTATACTTGCACAAACCTTTGAAAATCTGAGGGCAATTATACTATAACAACAAAATGGAGAAGGGAAATCAAGATGAATCATGGAAATACACACAAATTTGGTGAGATTGTTCAAGTTTTATTTACATTTTTACTTTCCTTTGTTCTTTGTTTCTTAGCATTAGATTGCATTTAGATCAGCATTGCATGCTTTCTGTAAATCTTTTCTTTCTGCACTTTCTTGGTGTTACACTTGGTGAACCCGATGTGAAGACACCATCTTGGCATATCCATAGACTTTTATTTTATTTTTTACAAGTTTTTCATACAGAAAGATGCATCAGATTGATGAAACGCCACAATTGAAATTCAAAGACGCATCAGTTTGATGAAGTGAGGAAATTCACTTTATGAACCGCATCTGACACCAAAAATGATGCATATGAAAAATTAAGATGCATCTGTAAATTCCTGAACCGCAACTGACTAGTAAAATACCGAGAATGCAATTGCAGAGAACATCGACTCATCTGACTAGTAAAATAGCTACACAATTGACTAGTATGTTCCTTTTGTTTCTTTTTTCAAAAATCTAAAATTCTATATTGATTTGTGTGTTACTAATATCAAATTTTCAGCATGTGGGCTTTTTGTTTTTTGTGTTAACGAGTTTTTGCAAGATGATTGATGAAGACAATACTAAAAATTACTAATGGATCTTTTTACAGATTGTATGTCAAAGACCCTAGTTAATTTTTTGAAACAGATTGTTTGGTAGTGTAGGAAATCTTCCATTTGGTTTAAAATTATCAAGTTTCTACTTTGTTTGGTGCAAAAGAACAATTGTGTATTACCCTCATGATTTGGTACATCAAATTATCCTCTCCCCTTGTGCATCCATGCGATCCTAGGTATAAGAGAAATGGTTACCAACTCTAGAACATGGGCCTATTTTGGTGGGAAAAAAGTACTCACCCAAGGACAACTCAGACTGGTAGCACCCTAAACTTGAGGGACTTCCAACTAGTCTATAAATGTGGATTCTTGGGGAAAACCCAAGAATCACGCATATGGTTCCAACAAGATGGATCCAAAAGGGAACTCTCACCACATGGATCATGCCCTATGAATGGAATGCCCATATTAAATACCTTTTGTTTTAGAGACCAACCATTTTTGTTCGTTGCTTGGTATAGTGCAGGGTATAGTATCATGCCTGAAGACACTCACTATTGATCCCCTTGAGTAGAGATAGCAGTTCTTGGGAGGTCATTTCCCAAAGAATTCAAAATTGGTGTGCTTGAATGACGTTAATGAGCTGTGGAGGGGAGCCAATGCCACCGAATTTCTAAGCTATCCACTCTAGAGAAGGAAAGGTGTTTATCACCAATTTGGGGTATTTAGGTGGGCTATACCAAGTATACAAACTTGTGGCCTATTAGCCAATTAGGATGTTCTTGTTTGTTATCACATTAAACGTTCTTTGAGTCTCAATCAAACTGAAAACATTTTGTCTTATGATTGTCCTTATTTTCTATAATTTGATCATGGAAAATAGAGTCAATTTTAAAATCTCAAATCACTGAAAAATACACAAAGAGTCACAACTGTTCACCAGAAGGTCACAATTGATTTTTAGAGTCGCATCTATTTAACTTCAAGTCGCATCTACCATTTTTGGTCGCATCTGTTTAACTTTGAGTCACATCTGCCATTTTCAGTCACATCTGTTTAGTGTAGAGTCGCATCTGCCAAATTAGCTCGCACTTGCTTTCTGATAAACTGCATATGTTATATTTTGAGTCACAATTGTCATTACGAGTCACATTTGTTAGAAGGTTAAATGCATCTATCAGAGTCAGATATTAAACTTTATTAGGTACATGCAATTGATCATCAAAAAATTGCAACTATGAAATTTAACTGCAACTGGTAAACTTAACTACATATGTGAAATCCTATGATGCATTTTCCTGATTAGAAAACTAGAATTCAAGATCACTATCTAGTCAACATGGTTATACCAGTCTTTCAGTTGGTTTCCCATAGGAAAAATTTGAACAGAAACAGGAAATAATTTTGCTCAATTTTGCATCCTTTAGGTTCATTTTTTCATTACCATAGTTGTCCTAATTTAGAGTTTGGTCTCATCTTAGAATACATTTTTCCTTTAGAGTAAACTTCTAGGAAGGTCACTTTTACAAACTTTAGGATAGGTCCACCATCTACACTCTAGAAAAATCATAGCATCAATGGAATCTGTCATTAAACCTAGTCTTATAACTTTATCCTTTTTCCTACAGAGAGTCCTCCTATCTCATTAGTCTAGTTAGGAAACTCAACTTGTCTTTGATCTTTGTCCTACATTGGTTCCTTGACTTAAGTAAATTGGCGCCTTGGTTAAACTTTAGGTAGTTGGTCCCTTCATCTTGGGTTTATAAAATTGATTACTTTAGAGCCTGGCTTAGAATTTACATCTTTAGATTTTAGACTAGTGTCATCCTAAAACATTCCTTATTTTGCATCTAGAAAAACCCAAAAAAATAGACTAGAGTCATACTATCCATAGACATAGTTTTGCATTCCTTGCATATTGAGCTAATCTTACATGGTTGAAACTAGGTCTAAGAGAAGAGAGAGAGAGAGAAAAGATGTCAAACCTAAATGAATTCATCAATCCATTTTCCTCAAGACCTCACAAGACTCTATTAGAAAAATTCACCACTAGAAACACTCAAGGTCACATTACAATAGAAAATATAGAAGTTGCTACACAAGACTCTGAGTTTTCCTCTTTCATAGATGAGTACCTAGCAAACAATTTTCAATGATACTTAGATAAATTTCTAGCTGAAGGTGCTACCTTACCTACAGGATTTGATATTAGCACCTTACAAACTCAACCTACATAAGGGACAAATATAATGATTGCTAGTACTACTATACCTCAAGTCAGCACAACTATGCCATCTGGCACACCTACATAGAGTATGATAGTCCATACATCTCCACTTGGTACATCCAGCATGGCATCAAGATTTAATTTCACTATAGGAGGATCATCATCCACTCCCTCTGGTCCTCTTGTTGGGAGTAAAATACCTAAAACATCAGCGTCTACACCATATGTGGGTGTCACAAGTACAATATCCCAGTCAACGGCCATACCTAATGCCAGTGTCACAAGCACCATACCACAATCAATGGCCATACCTGGTGCTCAAATCACTAGTACTATACCACATATTACACAAACAAAAGGCATTCCCTCATTCCAATATGGCAATCAGAACCCATCTTCCTAAATTGGTAGTCATAATATATTCACACAGATTCCAAATTAGAATCCATTCTCCCAGACTGGCAACCAAAATCCATTTACTCAAATTCTGAATCAAAATTCATTTTCCCAGACTAGCAATCAGAATCCATTTACATAGATTCTAAATCAGAATCCTTTCTCCCAGATTGGTAGTTAGAATCTGTTCACATAGATCCCGAGTCAAAACCATTTTATGCATATTCCAAACCAAAACACATTTACCAACATTCTAATTCCAAACCCACCTCAAATACCAACGTTCAATCAAAACCCATCACGAGAATTTGGATTTCAAAATACTTACATGGATCCGAATAATCCGCCTAGCACATCCTTGACCCAAGTTGACATCTTACAAACACAAATGCATGCACTACAAATGCAAATGGATAACATGTAAGTGTCAACTAAGAAATCCTTTTCAACAAAGGACATATGTCCATTTCCCTTTGATAGATCATTGTATATGCCCTTTCCCTCACGGATATTTCATACCAAATCTCCCTAAGTACAATGGCAAACGAAATCCAATAGAACATATAAGTGAATTTTCTACCATATGCATAGATGTCGCTTATGACCCCACATATCTTAGGAGACTATTTCCAAGAAGTCTTGTAGGAATTGCACTAGAGTGGTTTTTAGGTCTAGACTCTGGCATAAAATCTTGGGGTGAACTGGTTGAGAAATTTGTGGAGAAATTCTCTTTCAAAATAGACCATGAGATAAATATAGCAGCCTTGTGTCATACAACACAAGATGAAGTTGAAACATTTATTGATTTCTTCTAGAGATGGAGGACTATAGCTAGCCGGTGTCCTGTCGAGATACCTAAAAAACAAAAAGTTACTATGTTCCAAGAAAACCTTCATGCAAAACTAAGGATTAACTTAAGGGTACATTGTTGTACATCTTTTTTGGAACAAGTGGAAAAAGGGGTTATAATAGAAAAGGATCTCATTGAAAAAGGAGAACTTAAGACATCAACATCCAATAGAAATCCAATTGTATAGAACACCACCACTGACAGAAACAAATTTTGGTCTCACAAAAAAAATGTCACCAATGATGGGGTAGTTGATGCTAAAATGCTACAAGTGGGACCACTCATCACATTACAAGGACCTCACACTTTTGCCAACATGCTTAATTTTTTCAATCAACCTTCTAACATGGTCCAAAATACTCAACGTCCACAACAACAAAGGAGGATTCAAAAGCGTGAGTTCACTCCCTTAGGGGAACCCATTGAGTCTATATTCAAACAACTATCACAACATAATCTTATACAATTGCAGGAACCAAGACAATATGATCCAGGACAATTTAAACTAGTTTGGTGGGATGATAATTCCTTTTGTGATTATCATAGAACTAAGGGACATAACCTACAAAACTGTTGACAACTGAAGAATATCATACAGGATCTTGTCAAAAGGAGAATAATTGTAGTGGATAGAAACAAAAGTCATCAAACACTGATCATCAAGTCTTTTCTGATCCACTACATGACCATGGGAAAGGAACTGTTCCCAGTTCGAGTACTAAGACCAATATGTCAGCCAACTATGTGAGTATCAAGCATGATTATAATGGTGTAAAAATCATTCATCACCTTTGCATTGTTGATGAGAATATCAATACCATTACTATCAATATAAATCCTGAGTGTGCAGTCCATACTCATCGTACTAAGATCACTATCCAAGGACCTCCATCACAGAAAACACCACAACTTTCCAAGTTACAATATAACTGACTTGACCAGTTGGGGAAGACCCCAGCCCAAATCTCAATCTTGGAACTATTGTGTATTTCCCCTGAGCATCGATCTATTCTCGATAAGGCTTTACAAAACACCACAGTCCCTAATGACCTTGATGTCAATTGTTTCAAGGAAATGGTGTGCTACTTGAGCAATAATCACCATGCCACATTTTCTGAACAAGACTATTCAACTAAAAAGATGAACCATAATGATCCTTTACATCTAGAAGTCCTTGTTGATGATACCAAAGTTAGATGAGTTTTGGTAGACAGAGGAGCAGGGTTAAACCTGTGCACTTTAAAACTAATTAAGGCATTGGGTTTGTCAGAAGCATGCATATACATGACCAAAATTATCGTCATTAAAGCTTATGATGATGAGGAATGAAAATCAAAGGGGTTGGTAACACTTCCTATCAAAACTGGTCCTGCAGTAATGGAGACAAAGTTCCAGGTCTTGGATCTCACCCTTCCTTATAACCTTCTGCCAAGTAGACCATGGATTCATGCCATGAAGGTGGTCCCTTCCACATATCATCAGTGTCTTACTATAGATGGTGACCCAAATCCATTCCAATATTGCACCAATCTAAAAGAGATCCCCCAATGGCAAGTGTCAGTGAACCAAGAGGCTTCATCATCTAATCCATCTTCCTATGTTGATCCATCCACACTCACTCGAACATCTATTTCACCCTCAATACTTACCACTCCTAGGGTTGAGATCCAAGACAAGGGTTGTGGAGAGTATTACATGATGACATCTTATTGTGTTGGCCATTTGATTCCTCCTAATTCATACGGTTTACCTACATCTGATAGGGGGCAGTCTATGGTCACTATACATGTTCCTCCTACAACAACTTTCATTAAATGGGGAGAATTAAGTAAAGGGTCGTAAATATAGAAGATGTCACTTCCTGGCTGTATAGGGAAGATGATGAAGAACCTCTCTCACTTGCTCACATTCCTACATATCTATATGAAAAGAGTTTCACAATCATGCAGAGCAAGGGATATGATGGAAAAAGTGGTTTAGGCTTAAACCAACATGGGAGGATTGAACCAATATTTTTTTCTCAGTGGCCAAAAAGCATGGGGCTAGGGTTTCAACCAATTCAGATCGGTGTTCCTAGTACCACATCACCCTTACTTGAGGAAGTAAGTGCTTCAAAAGATATTAATACATCTGACAAACCATTGGACCAATATCACTGTGACTCCCCTGAATCCAACAACTATGAGTGGGATTCCCTATCCTCTACCTCTTCCATGGACCTTGACAAGTTATTTGGAGAACTTGAATTAATGTCAAGATCCTCACCAAATCCATTGAATTCGTGTCCACCAAAGAAAATGACAAAGGAGTGGTTTAAACACTACTATTGGGAATCACTTGATCCTACCTCTTGGCAACCTGATACATCTATTTCAAATAATCAAACCTTGGCATTAGGCCCACCTCTTAATCCACCTAGACCTAAACCTAAGAGAAAAAAAGACATAGTACAAGACTTTTGTGACCATATGAATAACACAATCCTTACCTTGACCCCACTAAACTTTGATAACTCTAACAATGGCATGCCCTTAGTCTATCCCCAACTCATTGATTGGGACCAACAAGACACACTCGTCTTAGACATTTTTGAGAATGATGAAGCAATTGCTGAGTTCTTGGGATTACGAGAAGGCATACCTAATGGTGATCACAAGGTTGGTTTTACCATTGACTTGGACAAAAAAGCATATTTTGGGGAATCTGTTCAACCCTCTAGTCACAAAAATGAGAAAAAGAATAAACAAGATAAAAAGGATGAGTCTCTAGGTGAAAACTGAAAGGCACCATTAGACAATGAAAAAGTAAAAATAAAGGATGCATCTGAAGTTGAAAACCTCTTAAGGCACCTAAGGATGGAGGTTTGAACATTCTCCCCTTTGTACAGGAAAAGTCACCCATGCTTGTTGAAGAATTAGTAGAAGTCAACATAGGCACAAAAGAGAATCCTCGACTAGTTTATTTTGCAGCACAATTGACAACAGAAGAGTAGAAAGAGTTCCACAACTTCTTTGCACAGAGACACATAAATTTTTCTTGGTCATATGCAGACATACTTGGTTTGGATCCTAATCTTTTTCTACATCACTTGCCCTTACAACCAGGTGCTAAACTAGTGAAATAGAAATTGAGAAAAATGCACCCACAAATTACTTTATTAGTCAAGGCAGAACTCAAGAAACTCTTAGATGTTGGTTTCATTAGATCTATTGACTATGCAGATCTGATTTCCAATCTTGTACCAGTCACTAAACCAACTAGGGGCATCTGCATTTGCATTGATTTTAGAGATATCAATAAGGCTTTTCCTAAGGATGACTTCCCTTTACCTAACATAGACATGATAGTTGACATGACAACGAGATATGAGATGTTGTCTCTTATGGATGGCCTTTCAGGGTATAATCAGATCAGAATTGCAACTAAAAACCAACCTAAGAAAACTTTCACTTGTCCTTGGGGTACATATTGCTAGAATGTTATGCCCTTTGGACTGAAAAATGTTGGAGCAACTTATCAATGTGCCATGACCATTATCTTTCATGATCTAGTACACACTCTTATGGAGGATTATGTCAATGACCTTATTGTTAAATCCAAGACAAGGGAAGAACATTTACAGGTTTTAGACAAGATATTTCAAAGGCTAGAGAAGTATACGGTGAGACTCAATCCCAAGAAGTGTGTGTTTGGAGTGAAGTCAGGAAAGCTGTTAGGCTATATCATTTCTAGACGAGGCATTGAAGTGGATCTAGCCAAGGTAAAAGTAATCATAGACATGCCTCCACCCAATAATCTTAGTCAACTAAGGACACTATAAGGAAGACTGCAATCCATCAAAAGATTTATAGTGCAGTTAGCAAATAAGACACATTATTTTCAACATCTACTAAAGAAAGGGGTACTATTTGCATGGATAGCTAGGTGCGAGGAGGCTTTTCAACTGATTAAGGAATATTTACTCACACCACCGGTCTTAATGCCACTTGTTGAAGGAAGACCATTGATTCTTTATATTATAGCAACCCACTCATCACTCGGTGCATTGCTTGCACAGAATGATGATGAAGGTCATGAAAGGGAAGTCTATTATATCAATCTAAGTTTGGTAGGTTATGATCTCAACTATAGTACCATTGAACGTTCATGTCTTGCAATAGTATTTTCTACCAAAAAACTAAGGCACTATATGCTAAACCTTCAAACAATGTTGATTGCTAAAATAGATCCTCTGAAATATCTTCTCAACAAGGCAGCATTAATAGGGCAACTGGCCAAATGGGTTATGATACGTAGTGAGTATGATATCTAGTATGTAGAAAGAAAGGCTATTAAAGGACAATTCATTGATGATCAGTTAGCCGATGCACCAATATAGGTAGATTACCCATTAGTTGCAAACTTTCCTGGCGAGTTTATATTTACAATTGACACAAACATAACATAGAAACTGTACATTGATGGCTCACATACAAATCATGGCTTAGGGGCTGTTATACTCTTTATCACACCACAGGGTGATTCCATCCCTAATTCATTTAGGATTGCATTTACATGTACTAACAACATAGTAGAGTATGAAGCTCTAGTGACAAGGTTATACATGGCAGTCAAGTGGAAAATTAAGAATCTATAGGTATATGGCGATTCTCCACTAGTAATCAGATAGGTAAATGATTATTATGAGACTAAGGATGAGAAGCTTACTCCCTAAAAGTGCATGGATGATTGCTTTAAAGAGTACTTTGACAAATTCAAATTTCATTAGATACCTCATGTTTTAAATAGGGCAGCAGATGCTATGGCTACAATTTCATCACTTCTCGACATTCCTAACAACGTGCCTAAGTTTGAGTTCTTGGTAGAATAGCTTTTGGTACCAGCCTATGATATCCCAAATTCTAAAATTGTGTGTGACATTGTTGGTCTTGATTCTCCATGGTACAAAGAAATCTATGACTACCTTCATGTCAAAGTCATACCCACTGCCCTATCAAACAACCAATGTAGGACATTCCTCTGCAAGTTAGCCAAATACACCATCGTAGGAGACACCCTATATAGATGTGCCTTAGATAATACCCTACCGAGATGTCTTGATTCTACTAAAGCACAAGCAACCTTACATGGGGTTCATGAGGGTATATGTGGTTCCCATTCTAGTGGTCCTACCTTAGCCAAAAATATTATGAGACTGGGTTATTATTGGCCTACTATGGAAAAAGACTCATATGTCTTTGTAATGAAATGTCACCAATGCCAAGTTCATGGAGACTTGATACATGCACCAGCATAGGAGCTCTATCCTATAACGTCACCATGACCCTTTTCCCAATGGGGACTCGACCTCATAGGTAAGATCCACCCCACCCCATCTAATGGACAAAAATTCATTATCACTTCCACTAAGTATTTTATGAAGTGGATTGAAGCCATTCCTATGACATACATTACCAACACACAGATTTCTAAATTTATGCTAAATTATATCATCTGTCGATATGGTGTCCCTCAGTCCATAATTACTGATAATGGCCGCCCCTTTAAGAATCAAGAAGTCTGCCATCTATGTGATGAATTTCATATTTAACATCACTTTTCCACTCCATACTACCCACAAGGTAATGGCCAAGCAAAGGCATCTAACAAAACCATCACTAGAATCCTCAAGAAGACTGTCAATGATGTTGGTCATCACTGGCATTTATAGCTTAATCCTACCTTATGGGGTTATCGCACAAATATCCCTACTCCCACTAGTGCCACTCCCTATTCACTAGTATTTGGTTCTGAAACTATTCTTCCTATTGAGGTCGAGATTCCTTCCCTAAGGGTAGCCTTGAAAGGCCATATCAATGATGAAGAGTACCGAGTATCGAGACTCCATGAGTTAGAATTCATGGATGAGCAAAGATAGAAGGAACTAGACCATCTCCAAACATATCAGAATCACCTTCATCGTAGCTATAATAGGAAGGTCTTCAATAGAAACTTTGGCATTGGTGACTTGGTTTTAATGGAGAACCCAAAGAATCAAGTAGAAAGGGAAAAACTAGGAAAGTTCAAACCAAACTGGTTAGGAACTTATATTGTTATAGAATCTTTTGGATCAAGAGCGTACCAACTCTCTACTCTTGAAGGGGGACCATTTTCCTCACCAATCAATAGTCTACATTTGAAGTTCTATGAATAGCTTTTGAGAGCCTTGTCTTAATTAGCAAAAATACAAAAAAAATCAAAAAATCAAAAAAATTGTTACCAAAGTGAAAACCTAGCAAATAGGCATCTTGGTAACACCAAAAAAATTAGATAATCCAAAAAATAGTAAAGACAAATAATTTGTCCAATAGTGAAAACCACTTCAATGGTGCTTTAGATAGGTACCATGGTGAAAACCTAGCAAATAGACACCATGTGTAGTTGACTCTACTCCTTTGTCTACTATTATTCTAGTCTACCTACCCTATACATAGTCGACTACCCTGTACATAGTCCTTATCCTTATACATACTACCTATTCATGTACATAGTCCACTTCCCTGTACATAGTCCACTACCCTGTACATAGTCTTTATCCCTGTACATACCACCTATCCCTATACATATCTCTTATCTTTTGTATCCATTGATTGTATATACCATTCATAGTAAGTGGTAGTCTTTCCCATAACCTAGAACGATTGACATCGAGTGCATTTCATATCCCCCATTTTACCCTATTCAATATCAATTGGTCTTATACTCGACTGGGGGAAAACACTTGATGTGTCTTATATTGATTCTTCCATTGGCTGTGTTGATGACATAAAACCATGAGAAAACACAAAAACATTAGAAAACTTCAAAAAGACAAAAAATAAAACATTTCAAAAATCCAAAAACAGAGTCAAAGTCAGTCACACTTGTTAGTCTTTGTTGTTTGTCGAATCGCATTACTTCTATGACTAGACATAGGCAAGGCCATCTTCCGATGTGCCCCTAAGCCATTAGGTTAGTCCGTTTAGATTAGTCTGTATAAAATCATGCTTCCATTCATATGTCTATATGACAAGGTCATTGGTCATGTCGAACTATGAAGTCTCTGCATGATAATGTAGGCAAGGCCATCAATCGATGAGCCCCTGAGGCCACACTAGGTTAGTCCTTTAGGGTTCATCACATTCACTTTCACACATTTCTTCTATTTGTAGTCAGTCTTTTTGGTCAAAGTCAAGTCGAACTACAAGGTCTTTGCATGTATAACATAGGCAAGGCCATCAATCGATGAGCCCCTGAGGTCACATTAGGTCAGTCTTTTAGGGTTTTTCGTCACACATAGTCAATTGTCTACACATCGTATCAAATTATGCATCAATCTGGTGAACAAGTTAGCAATGTCTCTAAGTCAAATCAAACAAATTGCCAAGGAAACAATCAAAACAAATCAACTAATGTTTGCTACAGGATGTGTCCTTCCTGGAGATAAACATCATCAAAACAATCAACCTTTGTCTTATTCAAGATGAGTCCTTCCTAAATATTGATATCAACAAAACAATTTGTCTTATACATGATGAGTCCTTCTTGCATATCGACATTATCAAACAATTAAACATAGCATTACACAAGTTATCACATCAACGACATTTGATTCAATGTCTTATATGATACATGTCTTTCTAAAATTAGGCTTTGTCATGCCTTATACAGATAGTCATAGCATCGAAACCAGACTCACAGTCTTATCCAGTATGTGTATCTCCTAAAATTAGGCTTTATCAATCAATCCTTTTATCAATCAAAATGAATCAAACAAATAGATCAAGTTTTGAAAAATATTTTACTAGCTTTTTGACTTTATGGCTTATTTATCTTATCTTTCCATTTGATTTTATGATGGGAATTATGTTACTAGCTTTCTCAAGGATGTGCCATGAAGGATTTAGAGAAGCAACGATGTATCACAATTGTAACACCCCGCTAAGGGACCAAGTGGATTAACACAAAAGGCCATCAACATCAAGCCAATTTTTTTTCTTTTATTATTTTTTTTAAAGAAACTAAAGTAACACTAACTAATGCAACTCAACCAATTAATATGAATGACATTATTACATCAACATAATATTATAATCATATTATAACCTAAAAATAATATTGAATATAACCCATTTGCACACCTATCCACCATGGTCCCCTAACGTCGCTACTAAGATACACTTACACTAATTAAGCCAAAAAAACATATTTGATATACTATTACCATATTTTACTAACACTTGAATGTAAATTAATCTCATACATCAAATTACATATGATAACATATTAAAATTATTTTCAAACCACATCTAACACTATGCCAATATAAATCTATTCATAATCAATGTTATAAAATAAGTACATAAAGATATA
Organism: Sequoia sempervirens; assembly: GCA_007258455.2. Classification (NCBI taxonomy): domain Eukaryota; kingdom Viridiplantae; phylum Streptophyta; class Pinopsida; order Cupressales; family Cupressaceae; genus Sequoia; species Sequoia sempervirens. Next base: position 625,231,712 of record VDFB02193867.1, read on the forward strand.
TCATATCTACTGCTTAATTAAACTCATGCATTATAAATACAACATTTCTATATTAAACCTCTCTATTACATATTAAACAATAGTAAAAATGTCTATAATCAAGATTGTAACAATTCACTCACTTTTCTTATACAAGAATGCTACCATGAATACGATTCATAAATCTAAGAGGTACATATGTATAAGATATACTAAACATAATTTTTTTATTAAAATATCACCTGCACATAAATACAACTATAAAATGAAGTGAAAAGAAAGACTCTCCATGTTGCGCATGAATTGCACCACCTAAATCCCAATGGATGGTTCGGAAATACCACCCTACCACATGGAACCCTGAGGCCCACTCCCTCCGTGCTAGGAGACAACACTAGGCCCCACAAACAAGCAAACAACAGAACAGAAACTACAAATGGCTGACACTAAACATTCAAGAAGACTACCAAAATAAGAATCAACCGAAAATTTTAATAACTTCACAAATACTTCTAGGTACTTCTATAAACTCATTCACATAACACAAACAGATAGAAAACTAAAAAGCTTATCATAAAACTACAACACTAAAATAAAGTATATTACATCAATCTCACAATATGATAACATAATAACTCACTGTAGTTTAGTAATTCACAATCAAGACCAACAATGCACATCCCTGACATAATTGATTTTTACAAATATAGAAGCTTTAATGCAAGATCTCACAAATATGAAAGGATTTATAATATGAAAATAGTAAATAAAATTAAATAAAAATGGTACAACACAATACAGATCAAAGACTATAGTTATACCCTCAAATACAACTTTTAAAACTAAACTAATTCTCACTTGACAACAGTCAAATTTGTCAACAATAAAATAGCCCTAAAACAATCATATCAACTCAAAATCAAAATCTATAAAATACCCATTACAGATTTAACTATTGACTACTCAGTAGCGCGGACAAAATTGACCAAAAGTGAATCATAAATTTATAAAACACAAAACAATAGACAGCTCTCATAAAACCCTCTTTTAGACAATATTCGATTACAGTCAAATGATAAAAGGAATAACTCAATAATCAAATTTCATCCAAAATAAAATATTAAAAAAATAAAATCTTAAAATTAATGTAAGCCCTTTCAAATCCCTATAAATCTAAAATTTTAATCTTCCACTGACTGTTTACAGGGAGAAATGAAGATATTTGCAGTCATAGAGGAGCTACTTGACAGCAGTATCGTATTTCAACAATATCTCACAAACTACGATCTGGGTTTCTGAGATTTTTGGATATAATTTAAACAACAACAAGATGAAAAAACCCATTAAAAATCTTACTAACTCAGTTCATAAAAACATAGTTATTAGGGACGCACTCAGACCCTTTTACTGTGAATAACAGGTATTCACTTTTATTTTAGAATAAACAAATATTTTATTCACACACAAAATAAAACTATCCAATATTTATTTTAAAAAATCAAAAGAAAGAAATCAATCAAATCATTCATGTATACAAAAGAAAATTTTAACAAAAAATCTAAAAATCCAACATGGATCCAATGTTTGGGAATGACAGAAATTTGATGCTGAGCTCCAAAGTTTTCCACTTTCAAAACCCTCAAATTGCAACAAATTTTCCATTGTTCATTCCTCTTTGCAAGTATAGAAAAATCTCTTCCGAAAAAGAATCTGAATCCCCATCCAACATGCACGCCCAAAAAAAGAATAATCCAATAGGGAGAACCCCCCTTTTTTTTCTCTCAAATAAAAAGAACACTTTCAGAACCCAAAAGACCAAAAGACAACCTCTCAACCACCCTTTTAACTTCCATTTTCGTCACTTTTCATAATAGAATAATTAAGGTGGGTTCTGGACTCTCAAAACATAATTTTATAAAATAAAAATACCTCTCACCCATAAAGTTATCACATAGGTAACATTTTAAATCATTAAAAACCATATAAAGACTATAAAACATAAATTAAGCGACCATTTTAATAAAATGAATCAAGAGACTAATAATGCAAAAATTACATCCAAACAAAAGTAAAACAAATATTACTCAATAAACAATAATCAAATACCAAATAATGACAATAATAAACAATAATTAAATAATTATTCCTCAAAATAATAACATAATAAAATATAACATAAATAAATGTCACTTATGGACAATATTATATCACACCTCAAACACATTAATATAAATCATAATAATAAATATGATAGATTCAATATCTAACTTCACCCAAATAACTCACAAATTAAGGTAAAATATAAATCATAAAATAACTTCACATAAAAGAGCAACATTCATATCAAAAGATAAATAACACTAATCATAATCATAACAACACAACTAACCATAGGGTTTAACACCAACAGGTTGAGATCCAAAACTAAGGTTAGACAACAAAATCAAACAATCACATATCACATAAAAAACAATCGAATAAATGCAACACTCCAAACATAGGGTAAAGAAGATCGGACATTGTCTCATGACAACCCAAAAAAGTTTAACACATTCTTCATCAATTGTCTCTAATTGAGAACAATGGCTAGGGTTAGGTTATAATTTGGGCTTAAATATTATCTCCTCAACCACCATTAGGGTTAGAGGCACGCTTAGACCTACTAATTTAGGTAGAGACGTAGCCTAGTACCTGTTCACTTAAACATACAAATTAGAGCACATGTGCATAATAGCCGAAGCACTAGGAAAGAGGCTCTAGCAATCGTATCTCATTCTTGTATGTATCTCATACGTTCAATGGTACGATGTCGCCCTTTCCACTTATCCTAACAAACATACTACTGTATCACTCAATTATCCAAGTAAATCTCTGCATAATAACAATAACATAAAAATATACATCATACTCACCAAAACACTAATAGAAGTTCATGCCCCATCTTGCAACCACAAAACTTGAACACAAATCAGTATATTTTATAATAATAAAGATAACCATAATCAAAATCATAATAATATGACAACACAATAATAATATATTAGAATCAAGTGAAAACCCCAAAGGTAAGAAAACACCTTCATCACATCAATATGTCAATAACATATATCATAGTAATAGTTATGTCTAAACACACACATCATGATAAATATATTCTTAAACACATAATAAATCATTTCCTAACCTTTTTACTTAGTCCATAAATTTATGATATACAATATCAATTGTTTAACATCATTGGCACATACCTTTAAATGTCTCTATTATTTTACTTTCATCTCCAAGTTCCAAAGCCAAACTTCCTGCACATCCACTATGAGAATGGAGGGACACTACAACAATTCTATTTTCTTTGACTATTGTTTGTCCACTATCTTTTAAAATTTGATTTTGAGTCATGTTACTAGTTTCTTCAAGGATTTCTCATGAAGGATTTAGAGGAGCGATGACATCTCATGACTCATCTTTTACTTTTTTTGTTGTTAGTGGTTTGTCTTGACTAAAAGATTGGGGCAATTTGTGCCCTTAGTATGAGTTAATGACAATCTTTTTTTGTGACTGTCTGTTGTTAGCAAGTGGATGACCTTGCACACCTTGATCTGTGTCATATCATGATTTTTTTCTCCATTTGTATTAGTCCCGCCCAATGATGATAATGTGCAATGCCTTTGGTGATACAACGAAACATGGAAGATTGCTAATACTAACATCCATGTCTTTTATTATTCATCTTTATTTTCGCACTAACATTTCTTCTTTTCTACATCTTCACCACCCTTATCTATTTTCCTCTATCTTTTTTTCTTTCATCTTCTAGTTCTCTCATCAATTTCAAGAGCACACTCATGTTCTTTGAACCCGCATGTCCTCCTGAGAGGGCATACCTTCACCCATTTTACACTAGGGCATTGCTGGGGCATTATTGGGGCATATTTCATATCAATTTTTTTTGACACAGTGTCGAAATGACATTGTATCAAACAGGGGCAAATGTAGACACCGAAATTTGGTCTAAACCTGCGACTTCAATATTCTTCATAATTCATATTATTTATGGTCATGATTAAATAATGTCAATTATTTAATTATTCTCTATAGTCTTCATTTCTTCTATTAATTAAATAATCTTAATTATTTAATTAATTCACACTTTTCTTTATTCTATCTAATTAATTAAATAAACATTTTTTATTTAATTATGTTACTAATTAACCTTATCCTTCTTGTCAAATTAAATAAATTCTTATTTTATTTACTCTTTATCATACTTCAATTGTAATTAAATAAATTATTTATTTAATTAATTATTCATTTAAATCCCTTCATCACTTAATTAAATAAATCTTCTTTATTTAATTATTCTTCAAATATCAAATCTTGAATTAAATGAATTATTTAATTCATGAATTCTATTTTAACGCATTCCTCTATATTTAGATAATTGTGTGAGTTATCTAAGTATTCACTTTTATTTGACATCTATTTTAATTGGTCAGTTAACTCTAAATTAATGTCTGAATCGATTTCATGACTAATCTATTTGTCATATCATTCAGTCATCTAGTTCTAACTCAATTGTGTGTACAACATATTAATTAAATATTCCTATTTAATTAATTAAATCTAACATTGAAGATTGCTAATACTAGCATCCCTGTCTTTTATTAATCTTTCTTTTCGCACTAATACTTCTTCTTTTCTACATCTTCACCACCCTTATCTATTTTTCTCTATCCTTTTTTCTTTCATCTTCTAGTTCTCTCATCAATTTCAAGAGCGTACTCATGTTCTTTGAACCCGCATGTCCTCCTGAGAGGACATACCTTCACCTGTTTTACATTGGGGTATTACTAGGGTATATTTCTTATCGATTTTCTTTGACACAATGCGAAATAATATTGTATCAAAGAGGGGCAAATGTAGACACTGAAATTTAGTCTAAGCCTGTGACTTCAATTTTTTTCATAATTCGTATTCTTCATGGTCATGATTAAATAATGTCAATTATTTAATTATTCTCTATAGTCTTCATTTCTTCTATTAATTAAATAATCTTAAGTATTTAATTAATTCACACTTTTTTTTATTCTATCTGATTAATTAAATAAATATTTTTTATTTAATTATGTTACTAATTAACCTTATCCTTCTTGTCAAATTAAATAAATTCTTATTTAATTTACTCTTTATCATACTTCAATTATAATTAAATAAATTTTTTATTTATTTAATTATTCTTCAAATATCAAATCTTGAATTAAATGAATTATTTAATTCATGAATTCTATTTTAACGCATTTCTCTATATTTAGATAATTGTGTGAGTTATCTAAGTATTCACTTTTACTCGACTTAGAGATCTATTCAAATCACTCAATTAACTCTTGATTTAATGTTTGAGTGGTGTTCTCAAGTAATCTCTTCATCAAATCATTCAATCGTCTAGTTCTAACTCATTTGCGTGTACATGCGGATTAATTAAATATTCCTATTTAATTAATTAAACCTTCTGTGTGCATTCAAACAAGAGTTGCTTTAATCCATCATCTTTTTCATGCAAAGATAATTCTTTTGTTATTTCTTCTATTAATTAAATAATCTTAATTATTTAATTAATTCACACTTTTCTTTATTCTATCTGATTAATTAAATAAATAATTTTTATTTAATTATGTTACTAATTAACCTTATCCTTCTTATCAAATTAAATAAATTCTTTATTTATTTAATTATTCATTTAAATCACTTCATCACTTAATTAATTAAATCTTATTTATTTAATTATTCTTCAAATATCAAATCTTGAATTAAATAAATTATTTAATTCATGAATTCTATTTTAATGCATTCCTCCATATTTAGATAATTGTGTGAGTTATCTAAGTATTCACTTTTCCTTGACATCTATTTTAATCGGTCAATTAACTCTAGATTAATGTCTGAATGGATTTCATGAGTAATCTATTTGTCATATCATTCAGTCATCTAGTTCTAACTCAATTGCATGTACATGCATATTAATTAAATATTCCTATTTAATTAATTAAATCTTATGCGTACATTCAAACAGAGAGTTGCTTTAATCCATCTTTATCTTTGTCATGCAAAGATAATTCTTATATTTTTGAATACCAAACTTGAAGATTAAATCATTTATTTAATCTTTAATTCTATTTCTAATTTGTATCACTTGTGTCACTACTAACAATTATCATAATGCATGTCTAATCTATTGATCTCAACCGTTCATTGAAATTTTAATCCTAGCCTATCATTTGCATGATCAATTTTCTATAAATTGATCTATCTTTCTTCATTCCAATCTCTCTTGAAATCTTATGACTTTTTGAAGCACCTATTTTGAATCTTCGATGTTTTACTAAATCATTATCATAGGCTATACTTCCACGAACCTTTAAAAATCTAAGGGCAATTATACTACAACAACAAAATGGAGAAGGGAAATCGAGATGAATCATGGAAATAAGTAGAAATTTGGTGAGATTGTTCAAGTTTTATTTACATTTTTACTTTCATTTGTTCTTTGTTGCTTAGCATTAGATTGCATTTAGATCTGCATTGCATGCTTGCTTTAAATCTTTTCTTTTTGCACTTTCTTGGCCTTACAAATACCATCCAATGCCTTAAGGACTACTTACCCCCTCGTGTTTAACAACAATATCACAATGAACCCTAAGCAAACCTAGTGCATCAAGATATAACATAAACAAGCCTTGGGATCAAGTCGAGTTTGCTTTAGATTTAGGTTTTTCTTAGTGGAGTCTTTTGAGAAAGATAGGTCCCACCGATATCTCTATGATAATTTTTCTACCTGTTGGTGTGCAAATAACATCCATGTCAATAGGTCACTTGGGTAGGGGAGATGGGTGTAACTGAGGGTTATTTTTAGGATTATATTATCAATCAATAAAGTATATAAAATAAACCCAAAGACCTATCGAGTAAAAAGCAAATTAAACAATAAAACAATTATACCTATTAATTGAATTTTCCATGATTACCTCCATAGTACCTTCTTCCTTGCCGGTTGATGTGTTGCCCTCAGATTGAATGTGTGAGCAATCCTTAACGAAGTCCTACACCAAGCTTTGAAGGATTTGATCAAAGTCTAATGCCTATGCCTAAATGACTAAGAATGTCTGCCTAAAAATGCCAAAACTTAATGAAATGTGCCAATAATTGTTGCAATTTCTAGGAAAAATCTAAGTGTGCAAGTGCGTAAGTATGCTATGCGTTTGTGTGTAATCCAAAAATGAGAGAAAAAATGGCATTTTATAGAAAATTCAATTTTGAATGGATAGGTGAGATTGACTTTTGACCAAGACCTAAAATGAGAGGCCCAAATTAAATATGATAATCCCTAATTAGGGTTAGGGAAAAATCATTAATCAAGCGGTCAAAATGCCATCTAAGAAGATTGAATCGGCGGTGGGGAATTAATTTGAAAACAAAGGATTTTAAAAATGAAGAAGATAAAGACTAGACTAAAGATTAGTTTTGGAAAGATCAAGAACCTACCCGATCATTTGATTTCTGGAGGAAAGTTACCAATTTGGAATTAAATTAATTCCAAATATAGATTTTGTGAAATAATAAATAATCGATTTTCAGATTATTTACCAAAATGAGCTAACAGTTAAGAATGACATGACATTTTAAATAATTTAATTTATTTAAAACGAGAGGAATATCAAATTTGGCAATTAAATAATTAAATTTAATTATTTAATTTAGCAAATAAGACTAATAATTAAATAAATTTAATTTAATTCATTTAATTATGAAAGCTAGTGGCATATTAAATAAATAAATACAACTTATTTATTTAATAATCAGGAAGAAGTGACTAAAGAAGGGTAATTAAATAAATTTAGAAATTTATTTAATTAGGGGAAGACGTAGACAATTAATGGCATATTGAATAAATAAATAAGATTTATTTATTATCTTATTTATTCAATAATCATGAAGAATAAAAGAATATTAATTAATTAAATAATTATGAATTATTTAATCAATAGTCGAATGTGGACCAAGGATATAAGTAAATGTCATAATTATGTTAGGACGAAAGTGGTTAAAATAGAGCTTGCAGGCCTAGGTCATTTTTAGGTGTCTACATTTTTCCCCTCTTTGTCATAATGTCGCGTGTTACATTGTGACAAAGAAAATAAGCCAAAGTCATGCCCCAGTGAAGGTATGGAATATCGATGCCCCCTTGGGAAATTTTTCAAATTTTGGGTTGGTGGTAGAAAAATTTGGAAAGGTCCCAATAAGTCAATTTGGTGACCAAAAAAATAATGGCGCAGACGATTTTGGATTCAGACATGTTTAAGACAGCCAACGGGGTGGTAAAAGTTGGTCAAATGAGCCTCCAGTTATAACCTAGTTGACAAATGTCATTTTGACTTTATAAATAGGTTGAGAAAGGGGTAAAAGTCAATTCATTCTTACTATTCACCTTGCGAATTTCAATAGCTCAGAGCAAAGAGGACAGCAACGACGATGGTGATTCCAATGGTAGAGCATCACAGTGAGATCATGCGAACATTTAGGCAGCCAGAGGGCTCGGAGCCAGCGGTATGTACCCCTATCCCAATTTGTAATTTTTTTGTTTTGTGTGCCATATTTATGTTTCTAGGACAAACAACAAATGCATCGCGATGCATATGCACTCATGTAAGCCGTATTTGCCTTCACGTTCAATGCATTTGATGCGTCGCGACATAAGTGTCATGGTAAATAAGGGGTGGTCGAGGCATTGCAATGCATTTGACAAAAATTGTGATGCATTCACCTAACTAAGTCACATTTGCGGGTTGGAATGCCGCAATTGTCATCTAGCAATGCGATTACTTGATTGAGCGATGCATTCGAGTTTTTCTAATGCAATTGTCAAATTTCATGACACAAATGCTCTGATGCAATGCATTTGGGCAAGCAAATGACACAATTGTCATGTTGCGACGCATATGAATCTTTAAGCGATGCATTTGATGCTTTGCAATGCAATTGCAGAAACGCGACACATTTTATGTTGACTTTGACTAGGCCTGATTTTGATACTTGTTAAACCTTGAATGGTTTTGATGATGTTGATAGTTGCTTAGAAAGTACTAACACATTGTTCAGCTTTTTACAGAGGCAGCTTGCCCCAATTTACACACGAGAGAGCAGATTGACTACATTCTGGTTTACCAACCAGCTGACTCTAAGGGAGCGACGACGACTGATGCAGCTAGGTCTATTTTATGTCACCTATATGCCCATTGTTTGGGTGAATAGGGGACTGTTGACTGTATTGTATGAGCGCTGGCATTCAAAGACATGCTATTTCCACCTGCCAATAGGTGAGGCGACCATCACATTGGAGGATGTGTACCACATCCTATGAGTGTCAATCTGAAGAGAGCGGATCGTTTACGACCCTCATCATGGTGAGCAGACTTTTAGGACCTACTACCAAAATTAGGGTGCAAGATTTGGCATCTAGCGATATGAGATCAGATGGGAGTTCATAGCGGAGCACTATGCTCATTTTGATGCTTTCCTGGTGACCTTGGTTAGCGGTTTTTTGATTCCTAACCATTGGGGACATGGATTCCCTATTGGCTAGGGAGACATCTTGGTTGGGATGAGACGTGATAGGACAATGTATGCTTGGGGTCCCTATTTACTAGGAACACTCTACCATCAGTTGCATGATGTTGTGCACCAGAAGGTAGAGAGTATCTCCTACGGGACTACTCTAATGATGATTTGGACTTGGGAGCACATAGCCATATTTCATCCACTGATTGACAAACCACAATTGGCCAAGGGAATTCCCTATGCTTATTATTATTTTGGTGCTTTACAGTAGACTCGGATGGGCGAGACAGGTTGGTGGTGGTATCAGATTGACACAATGTTGTCTTTTATCTGGAGGTTGTATAGAGACTGTGAGCAGTGGGATGATGAGGTGGATCATCTGAGCCTTTGTAGACAGTATAGATGTTTGATTGGGAGGAGTGTGCAAACCTCATTGATTATCGAGATGTATTTTTTGCATCATGTCCTTAGGAAGTTCAGAGAGAAATAGTGTGTACCTGCAAGGATAGTCGAGTACACCCGATCATCTAGAGAGTATGCTTAGGGACTAGCCATTCCAGTGGCCTTCGTAGAGAAATAGATTAATGAGCTAGGAGCCCAGCCATGGGGATGGAGGGGTGGAGTAGCTAATCCTGGGACCACAATAGACTATGACCTATGGTGGCAGGCACATGGACCAGTGCCATTTACAGATCCTATCGGGCCAGCACCTATGGATAGACAGTCAGTGATACCTCGTGTGCTGAGAGTTAGGTGAGGAGGCAAGGACGGTGAAAGGGGCAAAGGCCAAGGGAGCGACGGAGGTAGGGATAGAGGCAAGGGGAGAGATGGAGGCTGAGGTAGGGATGGAGGTAGAGATGAAGGCTGAGGGGAGATGATGGAGGAGATGGCCAGAGGTGGAGGAGAGATTCTCAAAGACAAGGCAGGAGGGTACGCCCACATGTGGTGAGAGTAGCATTAGATGCTATTCCAGAGGTGGCAAAGGAGGGAGAGAGGGAGGAGGCAGAGCAATCGACATAGGAGGGAGAGGGTGAGGAGAGATAGGAGGAGGGGGAGAGAGGGGATGCAGAGGTGGCAGAGGCTAGACAGGAGAGTGTGGCCGAGGAGGAGTAGCTAAGGTAGGAGGAGGGGAGACAAGAGGAGGAGGTGGAGGTGGCAGAGGTCAGACAGGAGAAGGATGTGCCCTGTGATGAGGGAGTTAGTGGAGAGGATGTGACCGAGGATGTTGATGATGAGGATGATGATGCCATGGATGAGGCTGAGAGACTTCTCAGATTCAGGATGGTGGAGGGAGAGGAGGAGATATCATCCTTGAGATTGCCCCCAGATGCCATGATAGATCAGAGGGTGGCCGATTTAGAGAGGAGGTTGGGTGAGAGCATGGCACAGGTCAAAGCATCGCAGTTAGAGTTAGAGGTGGCCCGGGTAGATTAGGATCAGGCAGTGATCCGCCAGCAGGACTCAACTCAGTGGTGCATTGAGTTTGTTTCCTTATGCACAGGGCCTATAGGGGATATTGCTCATGAGCTGGCTAGGGTGAGCATGAGGCTGGAATATTATAGGACATTATATGAGTAGGAGGTGCCTCCTAAGTGGTGAGATCCTACATTTTTGTAGTCACAGATGAGGACAGGAAGTGGCCATCGATTAGGGAGTTCTAGTGGTAGTAGGAGTCACACCAGTGCAGGAGGGTCTACCTCATCAGGGCACACATTAGGGCAAAGGTCCCATCATTCATGTAGGCATGCCTTGAGTCCTCACTCAAGCCATAGTCATGGGTCAACCACCTTAAGACAGAGATCAGTATAGTGGTAGATCCGTCAGCCTCACCGAGTCAAGTTGTAGTGAGACAACCGATGTCGATTACCATGGAGATGATTCCATTAGTGTCAGATCCACTAGTTGCACAGACAGCGGTTGCTACAGGTTTTCCTATCATTTTAGTGCTAGTTACAGAGCTTCCGCCTCCACACTCTTCACCACAAGGAAATAATGAGAGTATACCCTAGGGGCATGCTTGTTATTATGACACATTATGTATATTATTGAGCCTATGAGCTCCATTTTTGGGATATCTGCTGACTCTATCCTGTGGCATTGTATATTTTTGAGATGATATTATATGATGATGTAGTTTTGATGTGGCCTACATCTATGTTATGTGATGTTATTTGATTTATGTATATGATGTGATGTCCTATGTATGATGCTTAATTTATGTGTACTTATGATTATGATGCCATGATGATGCAGTGCTTACTTATATGAGATGATGGTGATAATGATATGCATAAAGTAGTTATTAAATGGATTCGATGTTGATGATTATGTTAATGCATTGTTTGTGATTATTTAAATGCTATGGATGATGTATGTATGGACCTAATGCAATGTTTATATGATCATGTATGCACTCATGTTTTTTGTATGTCACAGGATATCATCATGAGATGAACGAGAGAAGATGACTAGACTGGTGATAGAAGACGACTAGACCAAAGGAGATGCATGTTAGTTCCTAGACCAAATCCTTCAAAATTTTACCATAAGACTTTAATATTTATTGTGCTTAATCATCATTGGGAAAACTATTGTAATGGCTAACAAACACGATGATATGACATAGATAAAGGTGTGCAAGGTCATACCATTACATAAGACAAGCAGTCACAGACAAGGATGATCATTATGTAGAAATAAAGCACAATTGCCCTAGTCTCTTTGTCATAATCAACCACAAGTAGAAAAAGACAAAGACAATTCATGAAACATTGTTGCTTCTCTAAATCTTGTTTCCAGGACATCCTTAAGAAACTAGCAACATGATTTCCAAAATATAAAAATAGAGCCCTTATCATGATACGTTGTCGTTTTCCTAAATCCCAAAATTAGGAACTCGCTGAGAAACTAGTAGTCATGCATGTCAATTATCATGATACATCCTTGTTTCTCTAAATCTTGTTTAGTGGGATCTCACTGAAAAACTAATAACATGAGAAAAGCCAAAATACAAGTGTCAAATGTTTTCCAAGTGCATCTGGATATCCATTGTTCTGATGTCAAGATACCATGCTTTATAATGTCGAGATGCTGAAATGTTTAAAGTCTTGATGATGTTCAGATGACAAATGTCAAAAATTGTTGAATTTAGGAAGGACACATCCTGAATAATGTTGACATCGAGAGGATTTGATCCCTAAAAGTCAAAAAGGGGTCCCTCAAAAATGATGACAATGCCTATGAAGGACACATCCTAAGGCATAAATGACCGAGTTTGTTCTACAAAAGGACACATTTGAAGAATACTAATGTCAAGAGGAGTGCTCCTTATATGTCAGGAGGATCCCTCAAAATGTTGAATGACAGTGACGATGCCTAGAAAGGACACATCCTAAGGAATGAATGATAGAGGTTACCTTTCAAAAGGACACATCTGAAGGTTAACCAATAGTTGACTGTTTGACAGAGTATGATGGCTTGAATTTTTTTCATCAAGTTTGACTCGTGCTGATCATATGTCTCCATTGTCATGATGATATGTGTCGATGAGATTGTCATGCTGCGATAAATGTTTGTCATAATTTTCTTTATGAGTTTTATTCATTTGGGAAATATTTGCTTTGTCCTAAAGACTTTTGATGTGTGTGCCAATGTGATGCCATGAAACCTAATGGACTAACCTAGTATGGCCTCGGGGGTTCATTGACAGATGGCCTTACCTACATCATGCACTCAAAGACCTTGTAGTTCGACACGACCAATGACTTTGTATTGATGACCAAAGATTGTGCCATGATTTGACCAACCTAAGAGGACTGACTTAATGTCTCAGGGAATCAAGTATGAGTCTTGCCTACATAGCGAATGTACAAAGACAATGTAGTTTAGACAAACGAAAATGACTTGATTGATTGACAAGATAGATTTTGACCAGAAATGATCCTGTGTTTGACATTTTGTTGTGGTTTTCTTCATGACATATTTCAATTTTTAGGTCTTTCTTCAGGACATTTTGCAATGTTTTTGGTCTTTTTTCAAGACTTTTTGCTATGTTTTCAGTCTTTTTTAAGGATATTTTTCAATGTTTAGGTCTTCTTTTAGGACATTTCTCAATGTTTAGATCTTTTTTTAGACATTTTCAATGTTTTTGGCCTTTTTTAGGACATTTTCAATGTTTTGGTCTTTTTTCAGGACATTTTCAATGTTTTTGGTCTTTTTTTAGGATATTTAAAATATTTTTGGTCTTTTTTTAGGACTTTTCTCCAATTGCTGAAGCCATATGTGACATCCATTGTAGTTATATGATACAAATTTTGACCCCAGTCAGATCCAAGACTTAGCCAACTTTATGGAACATGGACGGGATGTTGCTGGTTTACTAGATGGACAGTCATCAGAACTTGATGTCAATTGTTTATCAACCATGAAAGGAAGGGTATAATGTCATGTTGATTGGTGTAATAATGGAGTGAGATGTCTTTCATCCTAGGCCAAGGTAGACAAAGTGAACGTAGATGGTAGAGCAATGATCAATTACGCATGGCACCTATTTTCCAAGTTTTCACCATGGAACTTATCCAAAGCGCTTATTTGCTAGGTTTTCATTATGGGACGAATCATTTTTCTCTTTACTATTTTTCCATTTTTCTTATTTTTTTGTATTTTATGGTTTTTAGCTTGATCCCCTAATGCTATGCGTAGAACCTTCAGAGATGTAAATTGTTGATAGGCTTCATCAGTTGTTCTCCATCTATAGTTGCCAGCTGATATACTCCAAAACCAAAAGAAGATATGATAATGTAACTAAGGGTTATTTTCAGGATTAGATTATCAATCAATAAACTATATAAAATAATCCCAAAGACCTATCGAGTACAAAGGAAATTAAACAATAAAACAATTATACCTGTTAATCAAATTTTCCATGATTACCTCCATAGTACCTTCTTCCTTGCTGGTTGACGTGTTGCCCTCAGATTGAATGTGCAAGCAATCCTTGATGAAGTCCTACACCAAGCTTTGAAGGATTTGATCAAAGTTTAATGCCTATGCCTAAATGACTAAGAATGTTTATGCCTAAAAATACCAAACCTTAATGAAATGTGCCAATAATTTTTGCAATTGCTAGGAAAAATCTAAGTGTGCAAGTGCATCTGTGTGTAATACAGAAATGAGAGGAAAATGGCATTTTATAGAAAATACCATTTTTAATGGACGAGTGAGATTGGTAGTGGGGAATTAATTTGAAAATAAAGATTTTCAAAAATGAAGAAGATAAAGACCAAACTAAAGATCAGTTTTGGAAAGATCAAGAACCTACCCAATCACTTGATTTATGGAGGAAAGTTACCAATTTGGAATTAAATTAATTCCAAATATGGATTTTGTGAAATAATAAATAATTGATTTTCAGATTATTTATTAAAATGAGCTGACAGTTAAGAATGAGATGACATTTTAAATAATTTAATTTATTTAAAACAAGATCAATATCAAATTTGGCAATTAAATAATTAAATTTAATTATTTAATTTAGCAAATAAGACTAATAATTAAATAAATTTAATTTAATTCATTTAATTATGAAAGTTAGTGACATATTAAATAAACAAATAAAACTTATTTATTTAATAATCAAGAAGAAGTGATTGAAGAAAGGTAATTAAATAAATTTAGAAATTTATTTAATTAGGGGAAGACGTAGACAATTAATGATGTATTGAATAAATAAATAAGATTTATTTATTTAATAATCATGAAGAATAAAAGAACATGAGTTAATTAAATAATTATGAATTATTTAATCAATAGTCAAATGTGGAACAAGGATATAATTAAATGTCATAATTATGTTAGGACAAAATTGGTTAAAATAGAGCTTGCAGGCCTAGGTCATTTTTAGGTGTCTACAATGGGATCTTATTGAGGTTTAGGATCATGACATGGAGATGAAGGGATAAATTGATCTGAGTTGGGGAGGGATTATGTGATGGGATGGGTGCTATACTTTTCTCTTGATTATAAGATGGAGATGGATCATGAAATGGATATGAAGGGTTCATGCCTTTATATAGGCTTGGTGAGGGATAATGTGATGGGGTGGATGGTATAATTTTATCTTGATTATGAGATGGAGATTGATCATTGGCTGGGGTGGAAGTTGTACTTTGATCTTGATGTAGAGAGGGATCATGCGATGGGATATAAGGGATAGGATTATGAAATGGAGGGATAATTTAGCCTTGAGATTTATTGGGATCATGAGAGGGGGATGAAGGGATATCTTTCTCTTGAGATAGAAAGATATCATTGGATGGGATGAAAGGGATATGTTGTTCTTCAGTTGGAGATGGATCATGAGATGTAAGGGGGTCATATGATGGAGGTGGATCATCTTGGATGTCTCAAAAAAAAGTAATATCATGATCAAATATTAGATTATTAAAGGTATCATGATCAAACATAGGATTATCATGAACATCAAAACTTTGGATGGAGTGGATGGTGGTGTTTGATCTAATTTTTATTGTCATAGACATGATCTTGATTTAGGCTCTAAGGGTTCATATAGGCATGCTTTGGTCCAAGTAACTAACATGTTTTCATTTGTGTGGATAGTGTGATAGTGGAAGAAGGTTGGATACATTCTTCAACTTGGGTGGGTGGATAGATGGTAGATTAAGGTGGATGCATGACATGGGAATATTAAATAACTTTATTGATGTTTGGGTGATTATGCTCCTTTACTAATAGTCATTGGAGTGAATTATGGAAGCCATGGGATGGAGTGATTTTATAGGGTTGGCGCGACAAGGATTGTAAGGATGTTTGTGGGATTTGAGATGAGCTTTGGATGGTGGTTTGACTTCCCTTTTCAAAGGAAGGGGTAGGATGAGAAATATGAGATGGATTAGGATTTGGTGGAGGTAGAAAGGATGGAAGTTTAACACCAATAATAAGGAAATATCCAAGAATAGCATATTTTTCATTGTTGAAATGGTGAGTGAGGATGAAATTATTAATAGTGGATGAGGATGATGTGGATGGAAAGGATATGGGTAGGGGTATTTGGTTTCCCTTGACAAAGGAAGGTGTAGCATGGGCAATAGGAGATGGATCATAATTTGGTGGAGTTAGGGATTATAGTGTAGAAAAATGCATACCTTTGCATTTTCACACTTAATTTGGACTTATTTTAGCACCCCTTACATTAAATTCTCTTTAGGTCACTTATTATGTGCCCCTAAGACCCATTTTGGTGCATCTCAAGGCATATTTCAACTCTAAACTTGACCAAAATCCATAAGCAACCTTTAATCTTGGTAACCCACCTTTCAAAATTGCAAAATAAGTCTTGTGGGACCAAGATTCCTTTGGTGGAATCTTAGTCCTCCTTAGTGGGACCAACATGCCACCTAGGGCGTCTTAGTCTCGAGGGCTTTATTATTAGGAATTAAGCATGGGAAATGAAAATATTTGATTTAAGTTGGCATTTTGTTGGCCTTTGGGATCTAATAATCAAGTTATTAGATAGGAGTTCCTATAAAAGTAAGATTCACACCCCATTTTTACATAAGATGAGTTGAAGTTAAATCAAGTTTGAAGGAGAGTTTCAAGAACAAAGGAATTGAAGTCTTGAAGCATCCTTCTATTATTTTTTTGCAAGTTTTTCAAGTCTATTTCCAAGTCAAGATCTAGCATTGCCTAATATTAATGATGGATTCCTATAGAGGATCATGAGAGATTCTAGGTTCGAGATGCAACTAGCCATTCTTCCAACCCTAAGGATTTTTTTCTTGATTGATTCCATCTTCCATTGTTATTCTATTTTCTATGCAAGTAAGGTATATTTCATGTTCATGACTTATTAGGGTGAATAGAGATTTCCTTTGTAGGTCACTTTCATTTGCATCTTAGGAATTCTATCCTAACACATTTGAATAGGTTTTCTCCATGTTCTAGCTTGCATAATCTTGGGCACACTTAAGATTATGGAATACACATTGCTATTTTTAGATCTATGCATTTTCATCAAGGTTTAATTACCAAACAAGGGGTTTGACCAAGGAAAACCCCCATAAAAAAAACAATCAAATTTTCTTTATTTTATAGGTTATTTACTGGTTCAGATTTGAAGACTTGGTGAAGAAGGAAGTTCAAACCTTGACCTTAGGACCACACTTATAAATTCTAGAAATTCAAGATGAGACTAAGTCACCACCTAGGGAATCTTAGTCCTCATTGTATTTTGTAGAGATTCTTTCGGATCTTGCTCTGACATCCAAAGATTTTGCATCTACCCTAAAAATAGAAATGGGATGAAGTCAATAGAAAGGGATTCTTAGTCTTCCTTGGAATATTTTGATAGTATTTTTGCATTTCTAGAATCCTTGTTGCATTCCTAGACTTCCTAGGTACACACACCCTAACTTGCTATTGTTTAATTTTATCATTTGCATCCATCATTTAGCTTGAATTATTAGGTTTTGTGAATTGAATGTTTACTTGTATTTTCCAAGATTTTTCTTGGTGGTGAACCCTTGAAAGCTTAAAGAACCCCCTCCTAGGTCTTCCTTGTTAAGAATTGAATCACCTTTGGGGTTGATAGTCAATGCAATTTGCGTTCCTAAGACATTATTGAGTGATCAAGAGAGAACATAGGTGGGAACTCCCACTTCCCCTTTTTTCTTTGGTTCATTTTGGTGAACTCAACATTTTAGAGCATTCATTTTCTGATTTGGAGTTCATTAAAGTCCTAGATCTAGGTTGCATCTAGTGTTTCTCATATTTGCATTAGTGAAAGTGCATATAGGTTGCATTTTTGCTTTCTTGCATAATTTTATCTCATTGAAAAACTAAAAAGGGCATTGTTCACCATCCTAATTGCATTTAGGAACATTGTTATTACATTCAAAATTGAAAAAAATTCATTTAACTTTTTATCTAATTGCTTGTCATTACTTACCTTTTATTACATTCATTTACATAATTTTTTGTTTCTAAACATTAGGTCCTTGAATAGACAACTTGTGAGCACTGTAAAAAAATTAGATTTTGTTTTCTTTTCTAAGAAAAAATTTTATTGGGAATAAAACACCCTTACTAGCCTCTTAGTCCCTCTCAAGTTTTTTGGCTTAGAATCCTGTCTAAGTTGTGTGCTATCTATTCCAGTTCTTGGAACCTCCAAATTTCATAGAGGACCAAGACACACTTTCTGGCATCTTATTCCCTACATAGTTTGATTTTGCAATTGTTAGGGTTAGACAGTGAATTTCTATGCTTCTATTTGTTGTAGTTAGTTTCCTATTTCAGTTTGTCAATTTTTTGTTTCATTCATTTCCATAGTTCATGCTTACAATTGCTTGATAAAGATAGGTTACTAAACTTTATTTTTTTTTGAAATAGATCTCATTTTACATTCATTAGAAAACCAAACACAAAAACCAAAACATTAAATCTAAACAAGCATCAGTTCATGGTTATTTAAAGTATGTCAAAACCCTCTGTCCAAGTTAGTGTAACCCTCAATCCTTTTAGTAGTGATGACTTTGGTATGTTAGATGAAGCCCTTGATGACTTCATCTCACAAGACTCATCCACTAAGGCTTGTTCAAATAAACCTAAAGAAAGAGAATTAAATGCCATTCAACCTCAACTTATCCTTTATCCACTGTCAAACAAACCTCAAACTACAAACAAACATATCCTTATCCTTGAAGCACCTAAGGAAAATGTATCATAGAAATTGAGTTATAATAATGTTTCTCATACATATAACACAAGGAATAATAGAAAACCTCAACCTAATCCCATTTCGTTACCATTTCCTAATCCTATATTGCCTAGTGCTCCTCATTTACCATCACATAATGGGAAGGAGTATGATCTTGTTAAACAAATTAAGAATACTCCTACTAATATTTTCTTATGGGATCTTATTCAAACCTCACATAGTCACCACACTATGCTTCAAAGAACCTTACAAAAATTTGTGGTTTCTCCTAGTACAAATGAAAACAATGTGGCAACTCTAATACAAGGAATGACTATAGTTAATGTAGACATTACCTTTCACCAACATGAGCTCCCTCCTTTGGAAATGAGAAATAAATATGATTCATTCATGATAATATCTAGATACAACAACACGAGACTAAAAAGGACCCTTGTTGATAATGGCTCAACTTTGAATGTGTGCAGTGTGAACCTTTTAGATAGGTTGGGAGTGGATAAATAAAAAATGAAACCTAATTCCTTATTGATTTGAGGATTTTACAATATAGCAAAGAAACAACTTAGTGTAATTACTTTGTATATTTCAGTTAGAAATGCTACCTTACAAACCCCTATTCATGTTATGCCTCATGATCTTTCATCCAATCTTCTTTGAGGAAGACCATGGATTCATGAGATGCATGTGGTACCTTCAACTCTTCACCGTATCATGAAGTATGTCTCTAAAAGGAAGATATACCAAATTGAAATTGCCCCCAAGCCTAAAATTTATTTACAAATTGAAAAAGGAAACACTAGTCCTCTAAAAATGTTGATTACAACATCAAAAATCAAACCTATGAAAGAGGAAACACAAGAAATGGAAATAGTGTTAAAATTAGTAGATGATGATTGGGGTTCCTTGGAATTCACACCTTCATTTATGGGAGAATATATAATAACAAGAAAAGAGGATGAAAAACAAAATAAATTAATGGTTATGTCAACATAGAACTCAGGAGAAAACTCACAAGCATCTACCTCATCTACTCTTGAAGAAGAGATAAGCTACACAAAAAACTTTGATGAGATAGATTATCAACAACCACCAAACCTAAAGGAAATGGAAAAAATTTATGGGAGAGGTTATGAACTTATGAAACAATTGGGTTATAGTAGAAAAGGATGTGGAAAGAAAGCACAAGGAATTTGGGATACTATCCTAAGATAACACAAGCAAATAAGCAAGAAACAAATAATGGTTTGGGATACTATCCTAAAAATAACACAAGCAAACAAGAGACCTTCATTAAACATCAACACCATTATGTGTAAACCAAACATAAATATCACTTTGAAAAATATAGAATTGCTTGATATGAATTTTGAACTATCATGGGAGTACTTTGAAGATGATGAAGCCTTGAAAAAAAATCTAGGAGTTCATGATAAACCATCTACTCCTCCTCACAAGAAAAATATTACATGTCCTATGATTAGTACCAACTAAAAAGATGGAGAAAAGGAGGATGATGATATAGACATGAATAATGAAGAATACAACCTTGAATTTCCAAGATAAAATGAACTTCCTTTAGGGGATACCATTGATATAGAAATAGACATCAATGATAATGAGAAAATGATTAAGACAGGAAAATTACTCGATGATGGACAACAAGAGGATACTACAACTCTACTTCATGACTTTCTCAAACTTTTTTCTTGGACTTATTCAGATATGTCAGGAATTGATCCTCAAATCATAACACCTAACATAGTCTTTGTTGAAAATGCTAATCTCGTCAGACAAAAGATTCAAACAATGAACCCTAAAATAGCCTTGCTAGTTAAGGAAGAAATTGAAAAACTCCTTGAGCTTGGATTCATAAGACCTATATATTATTCTCCTTGGATCTCAAACATTGTCCCAGTAAACTAGACAATCATATTAGGATATATATGGATTTTTTTTATTTGAATAAATCATCTTTAAAAGATGACTTTCCCCTTCCTAATATTGAGATGATAGTAGATTTGACTACGGGACATGCTTTGTTGTCATTCCTTGATGGATTTTCTGGATACAATCAAATTTTCACCAACCCTCAAGATTAGTACAAAACAACATTCACAACTATTTGGGGAACATTTTCTTGGGTTATGATGCCTTTTGGATTGAAGAACGTGGGTGCAACATATCAATGAGCTATGACACGAATATTTCATGATAACATATATAAGATTTTGGAATATTATGTTGATGATATTCTAGCTAAATCCTTAACAAGACAAGACAACATGAATGTTCTTTAGAAGATTTTTTAGTGAATTCAAAAATACAACATGAGATTGAATCCAAAAAAGTGTGTCTTTGGTGTAGATAGGGGAATTTTTTTAGGTTTTATTGTATCTCATAGAGGCATTGAGGTGGACATGAATAAAATTGATGCTATCGTTCACATGTTGCCTCCTACAAATATCTCTCAATTATGCACCTTACAAGGAATAATTCAAGCCATTTGATGATTCGTAGCATCCTTAGTAGATCAAACATTACCATTTACACATCTTCTCAAGAAAGACATACATTTTGATTGGAATGAAGATTGTAAACATGCTTTTGAGAGCTTGAAAAATTATCTTGTCACTCCACCTATTTTAAAACCCACTATGAAAAACAAACCATTCATCCTTTATACAATGGCATTAGCCCATGCTCTCATAGCATTGTTGGCTCAAAAAGATGAAAAGGGTAAAGAAAATCTTGTTTATTACATTTATAGAACATTGATTGATTATGAAAAATGATACACAACAACAGAAAAACAATGTTTGGCTCTTGTATTCTCTACCAGTAATTTGTGACATTACATATTGAATGCCAAAATACAAGTGATGATGAAGTTTGACCCTTTAAAACACATATTCAATAAAATAAACTTATTTGAATGTTTAGCTAAGTGGATAATGTTATTAACCACTTAGCTAAACATTCAAATAAGTTTTTTTTATTGAATATGTGTTTTAAAGGGTCAAACTTCATCATCACTTGTATTTTGGAATTCAATATGTAATGCCACAATCGAAGAAGGTACATGGGAATTGTATTTTGATGGATCTAAGCCTAGAACTAGATCTGACACAAGGTTTATAATAAAACTGCCCACAAAAGAGCCTATTCCCTTATCATATCGCTTAAACTTCTTATGTACAAACAACAATGGTGAGTATGAAGCATTACTCACTAGATTGCATGTTGCTCTAGTTATGGGAGCTAGAGACATTGAGATATTTTATGATTCACAATTATTCATCAAACAAATCAACATAACATATCAAATAAAGCATAAAAAAAAAATCAAAATACAAGGATCTCACAATGAAATTGTTAGATAATTTTGAATCATTCACAATTGATAACATCCCTTGAAAATATAATAATCATGCAGATGCAATGGAAAGTGAAGCCTCTCTTATCTCCCGTCAAGATCCTTCAAAAGACCTCACCTTCATTGTGCATACAATTATGAGACCATCAATTGATGATAAAACAAATGAAGTGTTAGCAACAACAACTTAAGACTTAAGTGAATGGTATGATATGATATTCAATTATTTGAAAGATGGTACCTTTCCTGAGCTAGAAAATTAAAAAAAATCATTCTCATCTTTGAAAATTTATGCCTAGATATATCATCTTGGTAGACATCTTATATAAGAGCTCCTTTGATGGCCTTTTACTTAGGTGTCTTAAACAATCCAAAATACCCATAGCACTTGAACAGGATCATGTAGGTGCTTGTGGGGGAAATTTTAGAGGAATATCATTAATTCAAAAGCTAATAAGCACGGGACGTTATTGGAAAAATATGGAACGAGATTGCTTTGAATACATTAAGAAATGTCATAAATTTCAAGGGCATCAAAACCTAATTCATGCTCCTTCCTTCGAGCTTCATGCACAAGTTCCTATTTGGCTATTCTCGATATCGGGTTTGGATATTATTGGAAAAATATCTCCACCTTCATCCACTGGACATATTTTTATAATCACAGCAACATATTATTTCATGAAATGGGTAGAAGCTATTTCGTTGTGTTCAACAACCACCGATGTAATATGTCATTTCATATTGGAACACATTATTTCTCACTTTGGACTTCCTTTCGTGTCATTTTAAGATAATGGGACACCATTTAAGAACAATGATGTGAAGAAGTTCTTGGAAATTTTTAATATACAACATTGATTCTCAACACCTTACTACCTACAATCTAATAGACAAGTTGAATCAACTAACAAAATTCTTGAAAAAAACCTATTAAAAATAGTGAACAAACATAATAAAGACTGGCATACACAATTAACATACACATTATGGGCTTATCATACTAGTATTAGAACTTCAACATGAAACACACCTTACAACGTTGTTTATGGTTTCAGGTCAATTATGGCCCTAGAGTTAGAGATTCACTCCTTAAGAATCGCTCTTCAAGGGCTTATTGATTATAATACTTATAGGGAACAACAATTAAAACAACTTGAAATTCTCAATGAAAGGTGCATCAATGCCCTCAAACACCTTCAAGATTACCATAAGAAAAAGCAACAGAGTAATAATGACCATGTCATCCCTTGCTCATTTAACAAGGATGATTTGGTGCTATACGAGAATCAATGAAATGTCAATACTAACCTGACAAAGAAAGGAAATTTTATCCCTAATTGCTTAGGACCTTGTGTAGTTCAAGAGAGCTATTGGTTTGGAGCATACCTGATATCTAAAATGGATGGTACACCTCTTTGGTAACCTATCAATACCACATATTTGCATTAGTACTATGTCTAGCATTTTTGAATAGTAAGAATTCTTAAAGTAATGTTGTTAGAGCTAATGGATAGTATGCCATTATCTCTCACACTTGCCTCATTCTTGACACATAGTTTTCTACATCTTGAATAATCAAGTAGTGGGTCCTATTTTGTTTTGGATTCTCACTTTAGATATCATGCTATTTAGGCCTTATAGAGTATGTTATGTTAGATTAAATCCTTATTTGTATTTAATATTCAATAATTAAATCATGAGTGCATTTAATTTAGCATAACATACTACATCCTAAATATAAAAAAGCTTAAGAAAAGACATGTCAAATCATGGAGATATTTATTGAATAGTCTAATAGAGATTATTTAATAAATCACATTGCCATCTGACACACACAAATATAAAATCCAAACATGCTCATATATGTGTGTGTGTGTGTGTGATAATTTTTTAATACATCTCATCAATAGTATAATGTCACTATGGCCTATGGCTATTGGATCCATCAGGATATGGTTTCTGCACCCATCGAGAGATAGTTGTGTGTGATCGGGATCTACTCATTGTAGAAATCTCTCACATAGTCTATAGTGTCCCGTGTAAGTCACCTAAGCACGTATTAGTGCCTCCACATGCTCTCACTCTACGTGGTCTCTATTAGCATGGATTTTTTCATTCTCTCTCTATATCCGCTTGACCTCTAACTATAAGATAGCCTCTCTCTCAGATCTTCGAGCTGCTTGAGCCTCCTTTAAATCAACTGCTAGTGCTATTACCTGAACCTCAACTTGATCAACACACCTAGATATGCTATCATATGCTCCCCTGAGCCTCACATAAGGCTTGAATAGGTCCATGTGCTACACCATGAACTATGGGGAAATGTACTCTATGATAGTAGCCTCATATACAAAAAGGGGTGGCACTATCTCTATAGCCACATGTCAAAATAGGTCTTAAGGATATATCAAGGGCCCTGCAAGATAGAAATCATAATAATAATCAATATATATCATCATAATATATACATATTGTTGATGCAAAAAATTGGCAAGGTAACAACCCTTTGTGGGAAACTCAGTTTATGGGGAACCTATTGTGCTAAACTAAGTGACCTTTGGGTTTTTTAAAGAAGTCAACTTCTTCTATAATTGGGGTTTGGAAGGGAAAAGGAAGCAGATATAAAATTAAAGGATCTAACTAAGGTGATGCACTAGAATTTAGATAAAAGGCATGATAAATCTATCTTTTGGATATGATCTAAGGGCCTATTCAACAATTTGTTATGTCCTAGAATGACAAATATTAAAGATTGAAGCATGAATAGTACATTCAATGACATAAAATAATTTTCACACTTATTCACTAAAAAGAGGAGTCAAAAGACATGATCTAAACCAACAAACTTGCATTAAAATTATAGAAGTTTTGCAAATACACCATTCAAATAATAATGACACAATATAAAGTTAATCAAATAGCTTTAAGAAAAAAAGAAAGGTTGAACAAGGGAATAGTTTGTGAGTATTTTTTTAATAATCTAATAATAATAAAAAGGCTTGTTGTCTCTAAAATACTATATTTTCTGCAATTCTTGAACTCTTGGAACTCATGGAACTTGGAACTTCCAACCTTTCTTTAGAAGCAAAGAGCAATATATATAGCGAACATTCCCACTACTTGATGAACAATAATTGAAATGATCTAGTATCCTAAGCAATGATTCCACTTGGCCATTATAACAGAAAAATATATGGGACATAGCATGTGGTCACTCTCCTTCCAGGTGCATCCCCTGCGAATGATGGCAATGGTCTCGACATAGTCCCATGCAAACAAGTATTGCCATCTAGTATAGAAAATTAGAACACATGAAATCATATCATAGCCCAAAGTTTGCTCTGTCCTTCACTTTGAAGAAGTACTTGTCAAAGAGACGTGTGGCAGTATTTCGCAGTCTGTGGTTCATTCCTCCCCCTTTCCATTGAAGGCTTGTGCTAGGAAGACACGTGGAAGCATGTTTTTTTATTGGCACTGATTGTGGTGTGTGCCAAAGGATATGGGGATGAAGGCTACGTGGCACACAATTGGGACCCGATTCAAAATTGAAGGGAAACAACCTTTAAGCATGCTTATCAACGACACGTGGAAACATATTGAGAGTCGATAGAAGAACTAAGGAAAGAATCTCTTTGGAGAGCATTGAGCAGACATGTGGTGGAGGCCAATGGTCATTTATCAAAAAGGGCCAATGATGTTTACTTGAGGCATGGGTTGATACTTCGTAAAAAACAAAACTCGAAGGGAGCTTGATGACTTTTTATATTCATAACTTTTGGTGACTACTAGGGGCATTTTTCTTGAGGACTGAGGAACCCAAAATTTTCTCTAGCTCATAGACTAGAGTGCCATCCATAGAAAAATGAATTCAGAGCTTAAAAAGGGTGGTCCTCAGAGGAAGCTAATCAACCTTGAATGGTCTCAATATATCACGCAGATTTTCTTACGCTCCCTTAGATCGGGAATTTTTTTATAAGGTACCACCTTAGGTAAACCAGTCCCTGCCTCACATTGGAAAAGTAGTCGCACAACAAGATGAATGGCACCTTCAATGTCTACTACGATAGGAGGCTAGTTGAAACTTTGGAAAGTGGTTGGGTCCTGCTCCTCTTCAATTTTCTCTGCAATTTTCTCAACTATGGCAACTAACCCATCTTCAAGAAATGGGAATGGTATGCCCATCTTAGTTAGCTAGGATAAATTTTCCTGCATGCTATCCATAGTCTGGTTCAAGGTAGTTGCACAGTTGTTAGTATACAGGATGGCTACATGGTAGTGGATGAAGTTGTTTTCCATCAAGTGGCAGCAACATTCTAATCCTTGATCCCTACCTTTGCTAAATTTTCATCATAGACCATGTATAGCTTATTTAGAAAAAAAAATTCTTTAGGGACCCTTTCTGTGATGAATTGCAAAAATTGCTCAATGGCTCCACGGACCTCTTGACTCAAGCTTGTTGCCTCTAACATATATCAAAGTGTTGGTTGCAGTGTTAGGAAAAAGGCCTTAACCTTTTCCTAGTATGAAATATATAGTTGTTGAGTTATTGGGATGAGGTCTGGTTGAGCAACAGAGGCTGAGGGAGCATTCCTTAAATCTTTGCATCTCTTGAAGCAACATCCTCTATCAATTCTGCAATTCTACTATTTGTGGATGCAAGTCTTCCCTCAATGTTGCTTAACTCTTTGGACTAATTTTACTTAGCTCAGTTGTGATTTTCCAACTCTGTGTCAAGAGAAGACTTCCTCTCTTGAAGCTCCTTTTCCAATTGGGCCTTGTGGGCCTCAAAATCTACCTCTTCTTCTTGCATCTTTTGCTCATGTTGAGTGTGTTGAAATGCTAGCTCTTCGTCCTTTTGTTACAGATTCTACTCCACTAGGGCCAATTCGCTTTGATATTCTTGGTTCTTCATTCACAACTTGTTGATTAGGGTGGGATTAATGGATTGGTACTTCATGAGTTCCTCCTAGAGTTTATTCTACTCCAAGTCTGCTTCATGCACTTTCTTTGATAAGCACACAACTTTTGCTTCTAGTGATTTTTCATTTCTCTACAAAATTGACTCTTTCCTTCACAAGCTTTAACTTCTCCTCCCTTTTCTTTAGTTGGCGGCCAAACCAGAGGAACTCTATGGTCACCACCCACTACGTTTCCTCCATGAACTCTACCATGTTCTACAATCTAGCTTCTCTCAAATCAAGTCCCATGTTATGCATGTTGTCATCATCCGGCAGCATCTCCCCTTGTGGTTTGACCATGTTTAGATACATAGTTACAAAATTTATCATTTCCTATGCCTCACTGTACATTATATATACCTTTGGCTCTACTTCCCTTTTGTCATCTTTCACTTTTCACTTCTAGATCCTCAGGGCTCACACTTCCTTTATGGCTTCTCCTTGGGCTATGAATTGGCTTGGAGATTAAACTAGCCCACCTACAATAGGTGCACTAAGAGGTAGGGAAAAATGGAATGTAAGTGTAGCAGGCCCTTGCATTTTCTTCAATTGGAGATTGATAGCTTTTAAGGAGAAATAAGGAACCTCCCAAAGTTTGGTTTGTGAACTAGTGGAAGGGCTCATTGGTAGCTACAATGATGGGGTAGTCATTGTAGAGTTTTTTTGTTGGGCATACTGGGTCAGATTCAAGGTAGTACTAGCAATAGAGCTATCAATGGTCATCTGGCTTACAAAAAGAGAGGTGAAGAGGGATTGGGAAGCAGTGGATGGTGTTATAGTTTGTAGAGGTGTTAAGATAAATGACCCTGTTTGGGAAAATTAGGAGAAGCCTTTTGCTACCATTGTAGTAGAGGTAGAGAAGGTAAGGCCGAAACTTGTAGTGAGGGGTGCAATAGAGATGGATGAGGATACTAAAGATTGAGAAGTAAGAAAATAAGGAGCAAATGTTATATGCTAACTAGATGATGATGGTGCTCCACTTGTTGCTGGCTCCTCACTTATTTTGAACTCCTAGCTCACTGTGAGGACTTTGCTTGTGGTAGGTTCTCATGAACCTTCTCCCATGATAGCTTTCATGCACATTCATTTAGTAGGTGGGGAGTCCCCAATCTTTACAATCTCTAGTTGTTGCTACCAAGTTACTTTTGTTATTTTCGAGGCCAAGGTGAGTGTCTACGAGGTTCTTGAAATATTCAGTCACACATTTCAAGTGACATAAGTAGGCTACCTTGTGAACTTTCTCCTTTGCTGAGGAAAGCATGTAGATGTCTTAGCTTCCTCTTCCTCATTGAAGTTATTTCCCTCACTAGTGCTTGAATTAGAAGTAGTATGCTCCTCATCCAATAGCTTATCAACTACTCATCATCCTTTACTCTACCATAAGGGGCATCTAGCTATTTTGTCTCTTCGTGATACACCTAGAAGGCTCTAATCCTTTCCATAGTCCACTCTTGTTCTTTTCTTAACTTAATGAATAGGGTGGCTCCCATTTTTGGATTCTCATTATAATCTGTTGCAATGAAGTAGAACTTATTCCATGGCATTTTGTTGTCATCCATAGGAATGTGGATCAGGTCAACCAATAATTCATCTTCACCCTCTAGTGGGCTACGCCTCTTTTCCCAGTAAGGCTAAGAACTATGAGTTACTTTGATATGCTCATATGGAAGATCATTGAAAGGGTTGTAACTCCATTTGTCATAGACCATTACCAACCCTAGATGAGCTAGCTTATCTTGCAATAGCGGGTGCACCTTCTTCTTTTTCAAGGCCACTATTTTGAAGCTTATCGAATAGACGAACAATCCCTTCCTCTTGGATTTTCCTCTATAGAAGGTAACATCAATAATGCATTCCTTCCAGAACATTTCAAGGGAAAGCACTCAATTTGTAATGAATTTCAAAAGGCAGAATGGTTCCTCTGTGAAGTCTCGCATATGGATGAATGTAAAGTCTGCTCCAAAAAACCAGTCACATTTGGGAATGAAGTTCTACATATACCATTTTTGCATCTTAGTGAGTTAGTTAATACCATCCTCTGCTTGCAAATATTGCAAAATCAGAGCCAAGAAATAATATGAAAATGCATAAGAGTCAAAAGTGGAAGAAAGGAGAGGATTCCAGACAGAAACTAACTTCGTCTTGTTCCTTTTGTCAAAAATAGACAACTTCACATGCTTATCAAAGAAACTAGGGTTCTGATGAAAAAACATATGGGAAAGAAAGGAAGGAAACCCGAACTTCTGTTTAGCTTGGTAATACTTATTTTCTCTATCATCTTCGTAGCAAGGTATTATGCAAAATCATACTAAAAGAAAGAGAGTTGCTTATGAAACTAGAATCTCAAGCCCAACTGAAACACATGCACTTCCTTGTCAGTGTCTAGACCACAAACAAATGCCAACATTGAAAAGGACTCTTGCAATTCTATGTCGAAAGAACCATGTTGCACCAGGATCTTTGGTGGTTTCTAGTGGTCTATCTGAATCCTTTTGGTTTCTTTTTTATAAAATTCCAGAGCCTTTTCCCTTCCTTTCCATATATTCTCCCCCTTTGTAGGGGTGAATGTCTCTATCTTTTCCTTTTTGTAGGTATGATCAGGGATGCACAACATATTCCAAATAGCTCTTAGGCTAATATTCACACTCAATGTCCAAACCTTGATAGTGTCAGTGCTTGGGTTGAAATGTTCGATTGTCGCATCAACTAATTCTGGGAAATAGTGCACAAAGGGGACCATATATTGTGTGAGCCCATTGATCCATATATTCTCTGCCACTGATAGTGACTATTTGGATACCTTCATTCTTTCACAGGTCGCTTCCCTCAAAGACTTAGAGTTCTTTGCAAGATTGGGATCATAAATATTATCCCAATCCTCCTAGATTAGGGTCTGGTTTTTATAGCTTTTGGGCTTCTCCAATTCCTGTGTGTTCGCCCACTTTGGCTTCTCTAGAATACCATGTGTGGCATAAGAAATTTTTTCGAAGAAATTGACGGCTAGTGCTACTCGCATAGCATTAAATAAGTTTCATGTTGCCTCCCCTTGGGAATCTTTCTATGAACTTTCTGCCATCTTTTATTTGGAGGAAGCTTCTTCTTAGCTTGAACTTCTTTGTGATATTTACCTCAGCTCTGGTTGTGCACTAGAAATTTGTTTTGCTCTGAATAGCATATTTGAAAAATCCTTTTACGTGCTTAAACATTTTGCATGCAATACTTATCTATTTTTTCTCAAGGTCGTAGACGAGAGTTACCTTTTTGCATTTAATTCAACATGTACCACTAACCTTTTGGCTTGTGTGAAATGAATCACTTGCCATTTTGAAATGACAATAACTCATAATTATAATTAGCAACCATATTGTACAACATGATTTTCCTTGGAACTTGAGACGATGATTTTCCAGTAGCTTAAGTGTCTGTATGCGTTGACAATTAATATCCCAAAAGGAATGATTAAACCAAAGATGTGATCATTGTTTGAAAAGATATGGGCTCAACCTTGGTGTTCACAAAATTCCTAGAGAATGACACCTCAACATTTGACCATGCATAACACTGCCAATTACTTCCACCAACTTAGGCTAATTAATTAGCCCTTATCAGCAAGACATACTCAACAAACACAACTAGGTGGGAAATTTGAGCAAGCCCTGGCATGACTTTCAACTTGGTACTTGATTAGCATCATTTTTATGGTAAGAAAATTACCACATATTTCCTTTCTTTTTCTATAAATAGGTACCTAGGTAGTAACGAAATCACACTTAGCAATTTGAGCATAGTTGGTAATAGGTAATTGGCTTAGAAGTTTAGCATTAGCAATTGCATAGTATTTTCATAGGCTAGACTTAGGAAGTTTGTAGAGATAGTTCTAAGATAGTTGCAGAGTGCCTACTAGCATGAATACCCAATTAGGCTAGTTTTTCATAAGTCTCAGATGATATTTTTAAGCAAGATTTCAACTAGGCATTTGAAAAGGATGAAAAAGAATAAGCACTCACTGGCTATCATAGCCATGAAATGGGTTTTGGGACATGATTGCATAGAGTATGAGGATAAATACTGATTTAACATTGATGTGTGCTCGCACTTCATTACCTCTATGCTTGATGTTTTAATTCCTGAACCACTGATTTTGTGTCTAGTTAAAGAAATTTTTCCAAAGAAGTACTTAAACGACATCGAAGAGGTGGTTGTGAATGCTGCTTTCGATGGAGGCATTCCAACCACAAGTGACCTCTAGAGTTTCATTGAAGAGGATGTGATTGTACCATGGCTACCATTTGTTAGTGGCTTTCACCTCTAGTCACATAATGAGCATCAACAAAGGGTCACTCATGCTTTCCACTTTTTCTTCAACATATACAATGTCATGCCATTCTATGATATCAACTGGTACACATATTTCAAGAACCTGGTGTTGCCTTCTCTACTAGCCATTGCACCCATGAATGATGCTACTACTAGTGATGATTTCCCTATTGACAAAGACATTGTGGATGTTGTTGATGCATCCATTACTACTACTCATGTCATGGACTGAAGACCTCCCTATTTTTTCATTTTGCTTTTAAAACTCATATTAGTCATCATATTTTTTGTATATATGCTTGAAAAAATGCTCTATTGTAGAATATATAAAAAGGAAATAGAATATAGCTATATACTTTAGAAGTGTGGCCCTTGAACCATTTTGGTAATGTAAATACTAAAGCATATATATAATGAAAATATAGATTTATATAATCATCTTGTTTCATTTACTTCTAGATTATGTAATGTGGGTTATCTTTTCCTTTTCAACATATATCTTTTCAATTCAATTTTGCATGTGGGTGTTTGATTCTTTCTATCCTTTGAGTTGTGAATTTATTTTCCCTGCTCTCTACAATAATGGGTTATCTTTTCCTTTGCCGCGAACCATAGAATAAAAAGAAAGACTGGCCAACAAAAACAAAAGGGAAAGAAAGGGAAAAGCGCTATAGAAATATTTACATCAGTAGGATATGCAAGATCAGTTAAATAATTTAAGGTGAATTCCATTGACCGAAATTCCTAGTGCTTCTTTTTCCATGGTTTCTAACTCAAATGCATTATGTTCCTTGCATTGAATTATTTTGAATGGGCCTTCCCAAAGGCTATCAAACTTCTCATGCTTGCCCAGCTGTTAGATGCTTTCTTGTCAAACCACCATTTAACCACCTATTGGTAGTTAGTCATCACTATTATGGATTTTTTCCTTTTCTCTAGTACTTCTAGCAATTTGGCTAGCCACACCTCCATTGTGCTATTTTGTTCCACCTAGAGATATTTTAGCAATTTCAGCACTGAAATCTACATGGAGATAGGAAATAGCGCCTCTTTTCCATAGACTAGCTCATATGGTGAAGTCTTGAGGACTTGCTTAGGCATTATGTGATCTACCCAAAGTGTTGCTCAAAGGTTTTTATGCCATTCCATTTGGTGCTCTAACCCAATCCTTTTGAGGAGTCAGACCAGATTCTTGTTTGTCAATTCGGCTAAGTCATTCCCCTTTGGGTAGTAGTTTGATGATGTTTTAAAGAATATGACATGTGTAAGTGTGAATTAACATACCTTAGAGCCTAAGAAAGTTTTGGTATTTTCAAAGATGATGATTTTGAGTGGACCAAATCTCATCACAATCTCTTCGAGAAAGTCTACTATCTATTCCTATGTTCCCTTCTTCAAGGAAATAGCTTTGGACCACCTTGTGAAGTAGTCAGTGGTTGTCAAGATCCACTTGTGTCCTATGCTTGAGGCTGGGTTGATCATCCCAATGAAGTCTAGGCCCCACTATGAGAATGGCTCATCAACCACTATTAGATTGAGAGGCATTGAAAAATTCTTTCTTCTTCCTACAAAGAACTGGCATTCCTTGCAAGCTTTTACCAAGGAGTAGGAGTTGTTGAATAGTGTTGGCCAGAAGTATCCTGCGCACACGATTTTGATGGCGGTGGTCTTTGCAAAGAAATTCCTACCCATAGGACTATTGTGGAAAGTGCTAAGGATCATTTTTGCTTGCTCTGTAGTAACACACCACAATAGAACACCTTAAATTTTATTTTGAACAAGACTCCTTCAATGAGCACATATCCATTATTCTGTAGGTGATAGAATCTTCTCTTCTAAGAAGGAAGGCTCAGTGGATATTTTCTTGTGTGCATAAACCTCACCCTATCTACCATCCAACAACCTTCAGACTTGGATTCATTTGTTAGGACTAGCTTCAACTACTCTTCTTCAATGGCCATTTCTCATTGTACACAAGATATTTGCATAGTCCTCTTCCTCAAACAGTCTTTGTATTCTTGACCTCAATGTCATATTCAAGGATCTTGGTAATGCAATTGGCTCTTTTCTCAGTCATCTCTCCTTCCATGATGTACTCATGTACACTGGAATGTGCAACATAAACAATCACCTTATTGCAAGATATTAGGTGGTAAAACTTCATGAGTCCCTTTACTATTGCAAACACTTGCCTCTCTACAAAGTTATAGTTTGTATCATATTCCTTTAGGGTCCGAGAATGAAATGCTATCAAGTGTTCTCCCTTGCCCTCATCATATTTTTGAGTTAAGATAGTAGCAATACTTGACTTGCTACTGAACACATACATTATGAAGTCCCTTGATAAGTATAGGTTGACCAACACAAGAGCGGAGGAAATAGCATCCTTGACTTTCTCAAAGGCTTCTCTAGCTTCTTTTTTCCATTTAAATGTTTGATCCTTTTTTAGCATTAGGGTGATTCATCTAATTATTCTTGCAAAGTCAGAAATA
Organism: Sequoia sempervirens; assembly: GCA_007258455.2. Classification (NCBI taxonomy): domain Eukaryota; kingdom Viridiplantae; phylum Streptophyta; class Pinopsida; order Cupressales; family Cupressaceae; genus Sequoia; species Sequoia sempervirens. The sequence goes on from VDFB02193867.1 coordinate 625,266,179, forward strand.
AATTTTCTAACAAAATTTACCTTTCTCAAGAAGGATCGGATTCCTTTCTTGTTGACCAAAAGGGGAAGCTCTCTAATTGCTTTCACCCACTCGATATCAATTGAAATTTCTTCTTTGGATGATACGTGTCCCAATAGCTTGCCTTACGGTACTCCAAAAACACATTTTTTTAGGTTCAGGGAGATCCCAAACTCCTAACATTTCTCAAACACCATCTCAAGGTGATCAAAATGATCATCCTTGTACTTGGAGAATACCATTAAATAATCTAAATAGATTAGGATAATCTTGTTGATCAATTCGCTCAAATAAATAACCATTGCCTGTTGGAAGGTGGCTCCTACATTTGAGAGGCCAAATGACATCTTAGTGTATGTGAACATTCCCCACTTGGTAGTGAAAATTGTTTTATCTTGGTCCTCCTCTTTGACCTAGATCTAATTGTAACCAAAGAAGCCATCTAACAGGGAAAACATCTTTGATCCTGCCACTATCTCCAAGATTGACTCCATTGAAGGTATCAGGTAATGATCCTTCATGGATGGTTTGTTTAGGTCCCGAGGTCCAAACATAAATGGATATCTCCATATTTCCTTCGAATTGGGACCAAATTGGATACCCATGTGTTATGTGATGAGCCTAGTTTTGGTCCAATTTTGGGTAGAATCTATAGTTTATTTGTTGGTAGATGTCATGGACTTTAATGTTAAATGTTGATATTTTCATAATATTTCCCTCAAACTATTGACAGTGGACTTAATCCTATCTCTACAAGCTTTAATGACATTTGGCATAATATGTGGATTATCTATATTGATTTTACATTTGGTTAATGAATGTTCCTTAGAGTGGTTATAGATATGCAGTTATTATGTGTAATAACCTTGCCATGTAGATTTAATATGCCAAATTGAGGAAGACACTACCAGCTGGGCATCCACCATAACATCTAGCTGAGGAATCACTCCAAGTCAAAGGAAACTAATGGTAGAAGATTCTTCATGTAATTGAACTTAACCACCTTGTAGTGGAATTTAATGATCGAGCATGCATGGGTGTTACTGCTATGCTGGATCTGCATTTGGACCTACATGTCTGACCAAATTCTATGCATGCATAACCACCATCACTCCACTTTCCCTATTTTCCCTAAATGGTGTCCTCCCATTCGTGGAGTTGACTACCACCTTTAGCTGATTAGTATAAATAATTATTTAATGCCTCTTCTTCAGAGGTTGCACAATTTGATATTGTACTCTCATTCTCCAGTTTTCAATAATATAAATATATTACTCTCTTCTATGCATGATTCAAAGTGAATAAAATAAAGTTTTGATTTTGAGCATTTGAGTTGCTTTAGTTTTAAATGAAACTTATCCAAGGGGGCCCACTTGGTGAGTAATCCATCTTCTTAGTTTAGCATTAGTTTAGTTTTAATTGTTGTTTAGTACTTAGTCAGAAATCTGGCATTGAATGTTCCTATAGCCGCTAGAATTTCATTCTATGACTATTCTTGCAGCTAAAGTAGATAGAGTAGTTTCTTGTCTATTGCTCAAATTTTCATTCATGTTATGCATTTCCACTTAGCATAGTCATTGATTGATGTTCAAAATTTGCTTCATTCCTTTTCAAGCAATTTACTTTCAATATTGTGTTCCTTAGCTGTAGAATAGAATGGCTACTTTGAGTTCCTAGTGCACATATTGTGCTGACCCATTTCAAGTTTGTGTCCCTGGGTTGACAAGTTAAATTCACCTTCATGATGGTTGAAATGACTATTTAGGTTAGATGTCCAATCTCTAAATAATGTTTGTAAAGGCTTAGTTATTGAGATCATTGTAGGAGGCCAACATTTTTGGCGTCATTGTTGGGGATGGTGTCAAACTAGGGAGTCTTTTAGAGTCATTGGTAGTTTTCCTTGTTGTAGTGTTTCTGTAAGTTGTTCTTAGCATGTCCTCATTTAAGAAGTAATTACCCTCTTATTTTTTACCAATTCTTTGTGTGAGCTAACTGATAGTGAGTGATACCACATGTATAGAGGAAGGAGAAGGGATACTTATGGGAGATTCCTTCCTAAGAATCCTAATCCATTCCATCTAGTTGACTATTAGAATCTACCAGAAGAAGAAGAAGAAGATCCAAAACCCTTTATTGATGCATATCCTGATATGACTAGTTTTAAAGTCTCCGATGAAGATAAAAATCAGCTTGAGAACCCCTTTGTTTTGGAACAACATCAAGTAGGCATGGGTGATGCAAATAGGAATAGACCTAAAAACCAACTTTTCCTTTCACCATTGCCAATCAGAATGAAATTGACAACATCAAGAACATTCTTGCCTCAATGCTCCTAAAGTTTAATGGACTTGTCATAGAGGATCCAAACACCTTTCTATTTGAGTTTGGCATACTTTGTAGGAGTTATGATTATATTACTGATGCCCATAGGCTTAACCTATTTCCTACCACTTTGAAAGAGGCTACATTAAGATGGTTCATGGACATAGGCAGAGATACTATGGAAACTTCAGAAGATATAAAGACAAGATTCCTTGAAAAATACAAGGAATATTGTAGAGGAGGTGACATGAGAGGAGGTGATATTTTCAAGATGTAGCAAAAGGAAGATGAGAGCCTAGAAGATTACATTGCAAGGTTTACATTTTTCCTACAAAAATTTCCACACCATACACTTAATAAAGACTCACAAAAGTTGTTTTTCTTAAGAGGAATCAATGATAGCTACACCGATGCCTTGGACCTCATGGGAGGAGGAGATATTTTGCAAGTCCATTGGGAAGATATCAAGAAAATATGCCAAAACTACTCTAGGGTAGCTTCAAAGAAAGGAAGAGCTTACCAATCTTCCATGGGTATGTCAACTACTAGTGAAGTCTCAAGAATTGAGATTACTCATTTGGTAGTAGACTTCAAGCAAGGAATTATCAATAACCTAGCTACTCAGCTAGATACACTTCAGGCCAAGAAGAAGCAAGAGGAGGTAGAGGCAATGTTGACAAAGTATTTCCCCCACTATAGACAAAATAAGAAGGACTACAGATGCAAGATGGTATCTAACCTTGAAAGCAAGCAAGTTCCACCTGAGCTCAAGCCAATCTAGATTGAAGAACACCAAGTCTACTATGTTGCACAAAGGAAGCCTTGGGATCCAATACAAGGTATGCCACTAGATCCCCTATCCTATGTTGGGCCATATTTTAATTCCTATTCCTCTAGTAACCAATGACAACCCCCATATCCACCCAATTATGGAGGATATCCACCATATCCTTGGAGTAACCCTCCAAATGCTTGGTCTAGCTATCAAAGTTCTCCACCCCAATGGAAGAAACCTTAGGGGAATTGGTAGCAATTTCAAGGATATTGGCAGCCACCTCCAGGAAATTGGCAACAAACAAATCAATGGAGAGGAGGAAAGCAATGGCCTACTCAAAAAAGTAGTTACATGCATCCACCTTCACAGCCCTAGAAGCTTGCTATAATGCCTCCACCTACTAATCTGATCTCAAATGCACCTAAACCCACTCAATTACTAGCTCAACCCACACCCAATCCAAATAACAAACCAAAACAACAACTTGCTTACTCTACTGATTCAAATCAATTTCGTACATATGTTGTGAGTGTAAGTGATATCCACTCGCATTCAGGTACTACTCTACTAGCCCCTTCCAAGCCCATTATCACTGAGCTCCATGTGGAAGAGGAAGATGAACCTCTAAATGATCCCGTTCAGCCTACTGTACCTAAAAATCTTGAACTAATCCAAGTCAAGCAGACTAAACAAGAGCCACCATTTCTTTAGAGATTGGAAGTTGTCAAGAAGAAGGAAGAAAAAGAGGATACAACCTTTGATATATTGGACCAACTAAAACATATATGTGTCCAGATACCTCTATTTCAGGCCATAAAGGATGTTCAAATCTATGACAAAGCAATCAAGGAATCCTATCTCAAGAAGCCACGTAGGAAAAAGAAAGACCCATGTACAATTCATGTGGTGGGCCAGCTAGCTGACATCATGCTAGGAAAAGTGACTATTACCAAGTATAATGACATAGGTAGTCCTGTTGTAGTAGTTTTCATAAACGAGATCCAAGTGAAGAATGCTCTGATTGATTTAGGAGCAAAAAAATAAATTTAATAACAAAAGACATCCTACAACAATGAAATATTGCAAGTATGAGGTCCACTCCTACTATCTTGTAGCTTTTTGATAGCTCTACTGTTAAGCCTAATGGTGTAGTGAAGGATCTTGTGGTAGTTTTAGACTCCTGGGAGTACCTAATAGACTTTATGATTCTTTCTCCTAAAGCCACTCTAGGAGGTTATCCCATTATTCTTGGAAGGCCATGGTTAGGAACTACATATGCATACATTGGATGTTGATCAAGTGACATGACAATTTCATATGGGAGAAACACCAAAAAAATTGTTCTTTATCCTCCTTCTTAGCCATCTCATGATGAAGATAATCTCTTATGGCCACATGCTGGTGAAGAGACCGAGGAAGTTAAATTTTGGGTGCAGCTTATGATGCTAGGTAGAAGCTCTTTCATGCAGCTCCAAGATGAGGATGAAGTATTGGCTAACATCATTCAGAACCATTATGAAGTGGAGGAACCAACATCTTCTGATTCTGCTACTCCAGTCAAGACACTTCTTCCTGCTCTTCTTGCAACCATTGTTCCTACAGATGTTCTTCTTACAAATTCTCTTCCGGTAGCCATTGTTCCTAAGACAAACTTTTGCAACCACTCTTCCTGCAGCCACTTTTCTTGTAGATAGACTTCCTACAGCAACATGTATGTCTTAAACATTATTTCCATATGAACTAAAGGTACCAAGTGTTAATGAACCAACCATAATATATTTAACTACATAAGTCTAGGTGTTAGAAGGAAAATATTTGAACATTTATTAAAAGTATATTAAATTAAGAACAATAATTGTTATTGGCGAACCTACTAAGAACCTATCAACATGCATTTGATGGGATTATCATGATATCAAGGGATTGGATCCTAAACTTGTACACACAAAATTTACATCAGAGATGATTGCACGATAGTAAGACAACCACAAAGAAGAATTAACCCTGCACTAAGAGAGATTGTGAAAAGAGAACTACAGAAATTACTAGATGCAGGATTTATCTACTGAATTTTAGATAGTCATTGGGTATCTCCATTGGTGATTGTGCCCAACAAAGGAGGAAAATGGTGATTTTTTGTTGATTATAGGGAACTTAATGCTACCACCATGAAGGATCCCTTTCCTTTACCCTTCATTGATCAAGTTTTGGACAAACTTGTAGGAAAGCAATACTTCTCTTTTTTAGATGGGTTTAGCGACTACAACTAGATCCAAATTGCACTAGAAGACCGGGAGAAGACTACATTTACCTATCCATGGGGGACCTATGCCTATTTTGTGCTTCCATTTAGCTTATGCAATGCACCTGCAACTTTTCAGAGGGAAGTCACTAGCATCTTCTCAGATATTTCTCATGATTTCATGGAGATTTATATGGATGACCTCACCACTTATGGTGCTGATTTTAATCAAGCATTAGAAAATATTAGAAGGGTCCTACATAAATGTGAAGACAAAACTTTTTCCTTAAATAGTGAAAAGTGCTTCATGATGATGCAAGAGGGTGTAGTTCTTGGCCACTACATCTCCCACAAAGGAATTCAAGTAGATCCTGCAAAGATTGAGGTAATCAGAAATCTACTCCTACTTTCAAAACAAAAGGATGTTAGAATTTTCTTGGGTCATGTGGGATATTATAGGTGTTTCATCAAGGATTTCAGTAAGGTAGCAACATTATTGTACACTCTTCTCACTAAAGATGTTGAATTTCAGTGGACTGAAGCTTATGACAATTCAGTTTTTGACTTGAAGGAAGCCTTGACTCATGCTCCTATACTCAAAGGTCCTAATTGGGAGCTTCCTTTCCACATCCACACTAATGCATTAGGTTATGCCATAGGAGCAGTCTTAGGATAGAAAGGAATTGTTGAAAATTCTATTTACTTTGTCAACAAAAAATTACAAGGAGTTGAATTCAATTATATAGTGATAGAAAAAGAAATGTTGGCAGTCATCTATGCACTGAACAAATTTAGACATTACATAATAGGATACCAAATATTTGTACACATTGATCATGCAACCATTAGATATCGCATGAATAAACGTTTGATCACAAGTAGATTTGCAAGATGGTTATTGTTGATGCAAGAGTTTGATATAACAATGTGGATAAGCCAAGGAAGTCCAATGTTGTTGCAAATTTTATTTCAAGGGCAACTACATCAAAAGACAATCAGCCCATAGATGACTCTTTTCCTAATGAGCATCTATTCTCCCTCAGTGTACGAACACCCTGATATGCTGACAAAGCCAATTACTTGGTCACAGGTAGAGTTCCTGCTCACTTCTCTCCAAAAGAGAAAAGGGAACTCATTGAAAAATATTTTCCTTTCTCTTGGATTGCTAGATGTTTGTTTTATACTGCATTTGACCATGTCATGAGGAGGTGTGTGAGAGAAGATGAGACATATGACATTTTGCATGCATGCCACAACAAACCATGTGGAGGACACTTTGCAACCAAGAGGACAACAATGAAGTTTTTGAACATAGGGTATTACTAGCCAACACTCCACAAGGATGTAGGAAGGTATATCAAAATATGTGATAGATGCCAAAGAATGGGCAGACCAATCAAGTCTGATGAGATGTCATTGTTCCCTCAGGTAGTAATCACTCCCTTTGATAAGTCGGGATTGGATTTTGTGAGACCAATTGACCCTCCATCAAATGGTAAGTCTTATATATTGGTATGCACTGATTATGTGACAAAATGGGTAGAAGTTAAGGCTATGAAGCATGCAAGGGATAACAAGGTTGCAAAATTTCTTTATGAGGAGATTCTCACAAGATATGGAATCCTAAGAGAAATAGTGATTGATCAAGGAGCTCAATTCACATCAACTCTTGTTGCAACACTAGTTAATGAGTACAACATAAGGCATAGGAAGTCTACTTCTTATCATTCACAAGCTAATGACCAAGATGAGGTGACCAACAAAGAGATTGAAGCCATTCTAACTAAAACAATAGTTGTTCATAGCAAGGATTGGTTAAATAGATTACCATAAGCTATTTGGGCCTATAGGACAACCTAGAAAACAACTACAGGCTTCACCCCATTTGAGTTGTTGTATGGAAAAATAACTATGATGCTAATTGAATTTGAATATAACACTTTGTAAATTGTAGTAGATTTGGGGATGGACATTTCTTAGGAACAAAGAGAAAGAATTATGCAGCTGAACACTTTGGATGAGATAAGAAGAACAACCTTACAACATATAAAAGTGGTGCAAAATTATAGAATCGGGTGGCATAACAAATTTTTCAAGGATGAGAAATTCCAACCAGGAGATTGGGCCTTGCTCTATGACTCAAGATACTAAGACAATGCAGGAAAATTACAAACAAGGTGGCTAGGACCATATGAAGTTGTTGAGGTCTTTCCTAATGGAGTTGTTAAACTTACTACCATTGACCCTGTTAGGTTTAAATTAATTTTCAATGGTTTTTGCCTCAAATTATACCACAAGCCAACTTCTAAAGAAGATTTTCTACAACAATTCACCCAACATTCAACACCCGAGCTTCCTGTAGCTGAAGGTAGTGGACCTAGTGCCCCTCCTTCTAGCTAATTAAGGTACATACTCTCTCATAATAAAGACTTTCACTTATGTGGAATTCCATTTCTTCATCCATCCGCCCATCCACCCATCCATCACCACCTTTTTCTCTCTTCCATCACTTCATTCCACCTCACTTCACTTCATTTTCATTAGTTTGTCAATTTATTCCCACAAGGCGAGTGGTAATTTCTCCACGATCTTTGCAAAAAATATTCCACATATTTAGATATGTACACATTAACATCTATCTTTAATCATCTTTTAAGTGCATTCATTTAATAACTATATGTTAGTATAGAAGTTCACATAAATGGCATCATTCCCTGTCAAACCACCACTCACATCTTGCATGTGTGGACACATGTCCAAATTTAGGTTGGAGGGAGGGGAAAGAAAAAGATGAAAATATTTTGTGAATTTATTGCTCATGTGTCAATTCATACTAGGCCGCGTCATAAAATTTGAAATGAGCTAATTTGAAATTTGAATGAGAGGACGACTTGCATGTGTGAAGTGACAATAATTGCAACCACCATTTCTTCCCATCATAATTCTATTTTTTTATTACTCATTCTCTTTCCATTATTTCCCTGTCATAATCTTGAGTTGCAAGCATAAAAGAAACAAAGAAAAGAAAAAGAAAATTCAGTCGATATTGGCACTAGAAATTTAGTAGGTACTAAAGGAAAGTGAGCTTGATTTTTCAATGAGAATTACAAGAAAGAAGTTTTAGAGAATTTTTTTTATTGTAGACAATGGAAGGTGGGTTAATTCGAAATGAACCCATAGTGAATGACGTTTTGTTGTAGGATGCACAATGCCTGGCTGAATTTAGAAACTACGGATGGGAATATTACTTTTTGAAATTGGATGGCTTTGATGAAAGCATTGCCCTTAAATTTTCCTAGACATTTTCAAAACGGAATAATATAGTAAAGGAGTTGGAAGTTGTAGCAATAGAGGAATGGATTGTAGAGCTTATAGGGTTACCAACTAATGGAAAAAATTACACTACCTCAAGAGACACCAAATCAGCCAGGGTCGAGTTTACAAAGCCGAATGACCCCCCATTGAGCATAGATAAACAAGGTGCAAAGAGAATGTCTCTTCCCGAGAAATTGGAAGCATATAGCTATGTATGTTATCAAATACATCACCTATGAGGGTCGCTAGTCAAATTTACATTTTGTACACTTCAATATTTTGAATCACATGAGGTACAAAAGGAGGATGAATGTACCCAACATGTGCAATCTACTCTCAATCATGGTGACCGAGACCCAAAAAGGTAGGGATAATTCTTTTTCCCACCATTTCCTGATTAAATTGCTAGTTGAAAAGTCTCAACATGATTTATCTATAATAACCTAGGAAGAATTTATAAATGTTGATCAAATTAGACTTGAGTACTTGCAACTATGGGATTTACCTCAATCCCATAGGTCTAGCAGGAGAATAAGCATGGTTGAATCCATTCCTAGTGCTTCAACCTCTAGTGTTGGCTCTAGTGTGAATCCTCCTATAGTAGAAGAAACCATAGAAATTAGTTCTTCTAAAATAGAGCACTCAAAAAAAGAAATTTCTTCCTCTGATTTTGTTGATGACATTCCACTTGAGACCTTGATGAAAACTAGGGCATAAAAGAGAGAAGTAGAAATTAGAAAAGGAAAGGCCAAAACACAGCCTGTAGAAAGAAAGATGCCAATTTCTAAAAAGAGAAAGGATGACACTATTCATCCTGTAGCCAAAGGAAAGCATGAGAAACCTCCTAGGAAATCAAGACCAACTAGGACTATGATTGGTAAGCCTCCACAGGAAATCCCTAAACCTGGTGAGACCTCACATGGGAACCTTGAAGCTCCAATGGAGCAAGAGGATGTTGAAGAAAAAGAAGACATATTTAGGAGAGAAACAAATATAACACTATTCAATCTTGCTAATATTGCAGAAGAGTTTGAGGAAAGTCAGAACTTTCTACAACATGAGCAAAAAGTCCTGCAGTAGGATGTCCTACAACAACAACCATAAGTAGAGTAGGAGTTTCTGTAGCCATGACAAGAACAATAACAAGAACAAGAGTCCTAACAACAAGAGGTGAAAGAAGAAGCAACACCCCTACAACTAGAGATAATTGAATAGCCTGATTCCATGCAGATAGTGCCATATGAGGAGGTGCCATCAACAAAAAGACTACTAGGAATTCATAATCCTCCTAGTTTTATAGTACATGTAGCAATTTTGAATTTATGGAGAGAAATAAAAAAGAAGAGAGGAAGAATGGAGAAAGGAAAAATGTAAATTGAAGGAGGAAATTCAAAAGAAGGATGAAGAGATTGAGGATAAAAATGCAAAAATTGCGACCCTGAAATACAGGGTGGATGATATGGCAACTTTGGCACCAAAAAATTTAGAATGTAGGACCCCTCCAAGGGTTTATTCTTTTCTCCTAAAAGAGAATTATCTCTCCTTTATGTTGTCAAGCTTTTCCTCAAGTTTGAATCCTTCTATTGACACCCTTATGGAATTTTTCAATGCTTATAGAATTGCCTCCCTTGAAATGAAGAATTTTCTATGTGAATTTTATTTGCATAATTATTTTGTCACAAAACACCATGATTGGAATCTGTTGTTGTATGTTGGGGATGCTCAATTGAGAGCATTTATGTCTTGGGTACAAAATGAGATTAGTTGGGGAAAGCAACATGGAGCTTATAGACAATTGGAGTCTGATATCCCTCTACCTGTTAGAGCTAAATCAAGTAACCCAAGGGATCCTTATAGAGAATGGAACATAATGCTTCTCAAACCTAGTTATGGAAACAAGATTATGCCTTTGATTGAGGTAGTTTATAGTGAGTATGAAGTAAAGACAACAACAAAGGAGAAGGCCATGAGAAGATATCTATCACAAAGATGGAATAGTCTATCTGATGAGCTGAAGCAAGATGAGCCTCATTTTATCCACAATTATACTACAGCACTAAAGAGGATTGATATAGGTATATTCAGATTGGAAGAACTCATTAATGGTCTTGGCTTCCCTTAACTTTCTAGCCACCCATGCTCATGTGGCCCATACCAAACTTCAGATTCTACAAGCTTGACATTGTTGTAGAAAGGTATAGATGGAACAAATTTGATAGATTGGGAGGATTCTATTGGGATATTGATTCACGCAATGCAACCACTGATGTTGGATAGCTATTAGTTGAAAACTTTAGAGCTTTGACCAAGCAGAAGAACAACCCTTCCCCTGTTGGAGGACTAATAGAATGTTAGGTTGGGGGGAGTGATGAGCCTAGTTTTTAGTCCAATTTTGGGTAGAATCTATGGTTTATTTGTTGGAAGATGTCATGGACTTTAATGTTAAATTTTGGTATTTTCATAATATTTCCCTCAAACTATTGACAGTGGACTTAATCCTATCTCTGTAGCCTTTAATGACATTTGGCATAATATGTAAATTATCTATATTGATTTTGGATGTGGTTAATGAATGTTCCTTAGAGTGGTTATAGATATGTAGTTATTATGTGTACTAACCTTTCCATGCAAATTTAATATGCCAAGTTGAGGAAGAAACTGCTAGCTAGGCATCCACCATAAGGTCTAGCTAAGGAATTGCTCCAAATCAAAGGTAGCTGACGATAGAAGATTTTCCATGCAACTGAATGTAACCACCTTGTAGTGTAATTTAATGATTGAGCATGCATGGGTGTTACTATTTTGTTGGATCTTCATTTGGACCTACATGTTTGACTAGATTCTATGCATTCATAACTACCATCACTCCACTTTCCCTATTTTCCCTAAATGGCATCCTCCCAGTTGTAGAGTTGACTGCCGCATTTAGTTGATTAGTATAAATAATGATTTGATGCTCCTTCTTCAAAGGTTGTACAATTTTATATTTTACTCTCATTCTCCAATTTTTAGTAATATAGATACATTACTCTCTTGTATGCATGATTCAAAGTGAATAAAATAAAGTTATGAGTTCAAGTATCTGAGTTTCTTTAGTTTTAGAGGATATGTATCCAAGGGGGCCCACTTGGTGAGTAATCCATCTTCTTATTTTATCATTAGTTTAGTATTATTTTTTGTTTATTACTTAGTCAGAAATTTGGCATCAGTTGTTCTTGTTATCGCTAGAATTTCATTCTGTGACTATTTCTGTAGCCAAAGTAGGAAGAGTAGTGTCTTGTTTGTAGCTCTGATTTTCATTCCTATTATGCATTTCTGCTTAGCATATTCATTGATTGATGTTCACCATTTTTTAATTCATTTTCAAGAAATTTACTTTCAATATTGTGTGTTCCTTAGCTATAGAATAGAATGACTACTCTGAGTTGCTAGTGCACATACTCTGCTAATGCATTTCAAGTTCACATCCTTGGGTTGACAAGGTAAATGCACCTTCATGATGGTTGAAATGGCTATTGAGGTTAGATGTCCTATCTTTGAATCATTTCTATAAAATATTAGTTATTGAGATCATTATAGGAGGCCAATACTATGCCTGATTGAAAAGACAATTCACAATTGGATTAGCTTTGTTAATTCTTGTGCCATTAGTGCTTCAATCTTTGGCTCACTAGCCTTTGTTTTTGGTGAACTAGTTTTGCACCTTATGCCAACTCTATTGTATGCTAGATGATATCAAGATCATATCCCTTGAGGTCATCATATGACTAGGCCACCACTCCATTTTTTTCACAAAGTCAATGATACTTTCTTTATCATGGTGTGGGACATCCTTCCCAATTTTAGGCTTTCTCCCATCTCTGACCTAAAGATCCGCATAGTCACTTTTTTCTACTACAAACTTCCTCTTGTCATTTCTTGCATCATCACAATTGAAAATATTTTTTAGAGTGACCAATCCCTTTGAAATCTTGTTGGATTTTAGTTGAATGATTTGTTCTTCATACGCTTTGGAAATCTTTAGTTAGAGTTGGTCAACAAATTATCCTGACTGTTGGATGAATGAGGCAATGTGTTCATCAATGACAAACACTTTCTATCTTTGGTCATTGTTTGGAATGGTTGGTCAGACTGTCACTCATATGAATTGTTTGTTGTGAATGAAATTAGAGGCAGGGTCAAATTGGGATTCAATTGCTACGATGTGATCCACATCTATATTTTGTTCTCTAGGCACCATTTGAATGTTGAAGGCTTCAAAGTCCTCAATCAAGTCCCAAACTTAGTGTTTATAGGATCACATGCAAACATTCTTGGCCACAGAAATTCCTCATACTTGATTGAATACTAGTTCAAAATATTTGAACACCATTAGATGTCTGATGCCCATTCACTTTGCAAGGATTAAATCTTGTAGTTGTCCTTCGTATTCAACTTGATTGTTTGAGCAAGAAAACTAAAAGTGGAAAGACATTAGTGTCTTTTCATTGTGTGGGGATATTAAACATATCCCAGCTCTTGTGCATGTCTTGCACTATACTCTATCAAAGTGTAGTGTCCATAGCTTTGGGGGTTGGCTGCTCTCGGGTTCTTTGATGACCTTCAAGAGTACTCGATCTTCATCTTAGATGATATAGGTTCCCAACTCAATAGCATGGTAGTTTTCGAAAGGATTAATATCTATGTTCACTCAAGAGAACATCTTCTTGATCGGTCCTATCTCCAATCACTTTTTCATCTTCCAGTAGATCAATGCAATACATTTCTTGCTTGGTAATAGAAGTATGAGTGACCTCAAAGTTGATCATGACTTCGTTAGTCACATGTTTCAAATGTAGAGCTTTAGATACTATCTTCATTTTCATACCATGCTTGGTTCTGAGGATCATGCACGATGAATCCAAGGATAGGTATCTGCCTACCTTCAAAGTGAATTCTTGGGATAGACTAAGGCCAAACATGGGGGGAACATCAATTATCACAATATCTTGCAACACTGTGATGCTAGGGTAGGTGAATAGAGTTAAGGGAGGGTCCTTGATGAGACCGATAGTTTCAACTTTGTTTCCACTAAGTTGTGTCACTCCTCTTTTTAAAGGTTCATAGCTGAGCCCGAAAGCCTCAGCTATCTATTTCGGCATAACTATGGTGCTAGCACAAGAGTCAATCATAGAATTGTGTAATAATTTATCTCCTATAATGAGATTTAAGAAGGGTTTAGGCTTTAGCTTATCTCTTACCTCAGTAGCGGCTTCTGATGTGCTATTTGTGAGAACTTTGGTAGGAGATGATTGATCAACAACCTTTCCTTTGAGTGATTTCTCCTTTGGTTCAATGATTGGATCCTCTTGGAGAGCCTTCTGTAGTAATTTCTTCTATTCTAGAATGGCTAAGATATCCCATAGAGACTCATTAGCAAATGATTTTTTCAATTCTTCCACCACATTGAATGGTGGCAGATTTGGGGGCTTTTACTCCTTATATCTTGTTATAACAATCTCCTTTCATGGTGGACATTGTGGCACCACTGTGGAGGTACTAGGCATCTGGTCAAAAGAACCTTTGGGCTACGAACTGACTAGTTGTAGGATGACTGGTTTTCCTATGAATCTCCTCTTATAGAAAGTGTTGTAATCGGACTACACCTATGGAATTTTTGATGTGGATGCATCATTTGCAAACACCACCTCTTCTTCTTCCATCCATGAGAATAGTGCATGATCGGGAGCGATGTCCACTTTTTGCTCCAATGACATCCCCTGAATTTGTGTGGTGAGTACCACATTGTCTATTTGCAAAGAGGTATACACATAACCTCCTTGGTTTGATGTCACTCCTTCACTGTGCTACTCCACCACCTTTTGTTATAGGTTGTCATGCAAGAAATTTTGGGGCATATGTGAATCATCGCAAGGGAAGCACCAAGGGTTGGTTTCATCAATTAAATTGTTTTTCCCTATAGTTAGCTCTCTGCTCGAGCTTAGGTTAGCACTCTATAGCGAAGAAGGCTCTAGTACTATTTAATTTGTTGTTTGTGCCTATAGATTGGTGCAAGCACCTCCTTGGAACTGATTCTATTAGTAAGAAGACCTTCTACCTTGGTAATTTTGATAAGTTGGTTTTAGAGGCACTGCCTAGTTTCGCTTGATGATAGTTATTTCATTGACAATAGTCTCCAACATTTCCTTGAACTTGCTCATCTCTTCCTTTGAAGAGCCGGATGTAGAAGCAATGTTTTGTGGCACATTCATATATGTGTACATATATTGAGGAGGAACCAATGCATTGGTAGAAGGAATCTCCTGAGTAGGAACCGATATTTCTAGAAATATGGGAATGATGGGTTGGGGTGGTAACTTCCTAGTGTCTATCAAATTGTTCTCCACCTTGAAAATGATGTTGTAGAATTCCATCTTGTCGGTTGTGCATAAATTTTTTAATTTTCCATTTGGAAATTAGATCATTAATGTGCACTATAGTGGTTTTAGTCCAATTTCTTCCCATGGGAATTTCTCATTGCATTTCTTTTGGCCCGAACCTATGGAACCTATCATACCTCATGAGGACTTCTTTCTCAAATCCCATCAAAATTTTAAGGTAAGTCACATAGAATAACTTTCCCTTAGAAACATACCTCAACCTATGATTCAACCTCCTATCATGAATGAAACCAAGATTCAACCAAAATCCCTTCCAAGTGCCCAATACAATCCAACTATGAATCCTCCACCTAGTTCCTACAAGAGACCAAGAGACATGAGTCATGTTGTCCCTCCTAAAATAAAACAAGTTTACAAAGCTAAATAGAAAGTGGTTGAACAACCTCCCATGATTTCTTTTGTTGCTCCCTTAAGGGAAGAAAAGAAACCTATGGTTGAAAAACCAACTCCAACACAATCACAACTCCAAAATTAAACATGGACAAATTGAAATGCTAGAGAGCATAGGCATAGATGTTGTGTTATTGATCATTTATTAGAAACACAAGATCAATCAATAACTCAAGTAATGCATCATGATTCTACACCTTTTCCACAATAGCAAGAACACCAAACTTCTATGGATATTATAATTTAACCTCCTATTGTGATTAACTTAGATGATGACAATGAGATTGATAAAATTGATGAAGTGCCTAAAGAGTTGAATTTATTATTTTCCTCTTCTATAAGCTTAAATGATAAAAAAATGTGATCATCCTCCTAAAAAGAGTGACTCACCACATGTTGAATCTAGTGATGTTCCTAGTACAACACTTGGCATTGTCCCTTTTGGCTAGTTATCCACCTTTCACATATACTGAACAAGTTTTGGATGCAAATGACCTGCTATAGGTTGACTCACATTATTTTTATTTTCATTTTCTTTGTATGATTACATGTGTGTAATGTGATTCCTTATATCATTCTTATTGATGTTTCTCTCATGTTCATGTCATTCCTCTATTTTTATCTACATTCTTCTATATGTCGTACACCTTTTCATTTTCTCTTGTCATGTGTTTTTCTTTTGGTGATGATGCAAGGCATTGAGACATTTAGGTCTCTTCCATGTTCACCCAAAATATTTTTCTTTTTTTTTCTCTCTATGTGATTACTTGATTCATGAGTTATTTGGGGAATGATGACATTGCCAAGCTCTATAATATCATTGTAGCAAAGACATACATTGACCCTAAATCCATGAATCCCTTATGTATTATTTTGGGATTTAATTTTTAGGGAAACCCCTCTTCATGAAACAACTTCATTTGGAAACATATGCTTGACATAGGGATTTATAAGTGTTGGTGTAATTAAATGTCTTGTACCTTGTCCTAGGTCATAATTACACCTTACTTAAGTTTACTTAGGGACCACATAGGAGGTTGTTGGAGATTTTCCACCTTTGGTGGAGTTGACATCTCATTCCTCATCACTTCCACCTTTTGTGGACATATCATGTGATTATCCTTCCACCTTTTGTGGAGATTATCACCTTATCTTTTTCCACTTTAGATGGAGTGATAACTCATCATTTTTGTCACATGTCATAAGATTACGACACTTGTCATAATATTATGCCCTCCTAAGTTCTCACCTTGGCTATACAACCAAAGGGTCTCTTGTGCATAGCATTGTATTGAGTACCATTCTCTCATATTCTTGACATTGAATACAGTTTATTCTTGTCATATTATTTTCTCTCATTTGTGCTTTCTATTAGGCCTCTAGATATTGGGTGGCTACCTTCATAGCCAATTCTTACAATAAGCTCTTATGTCTTGTTTAACATTTATCATTTTCTACTTTAAATTAACTTCTCATAGCATGGTGTTATAATTTTTTTTAAAGTGGGGGCATTTATTGGCATATTATCATTTTGAAATTTTTTGTTATATCTCATGTTTCATAATGTGGTCTTCTTACTTCATAAGATATTTCTTATTCTTGATGGTTTCATTGGGTTTGATGTCCTCAAAGAGCGTGATATTTCTTAGCATATTACTTTCCTATTGGTGGTGATGCTATGTATTGCATTCCCTAATTTGTGAATCTTCTATCCTTTGACTTGTCCTCTCTTGGATACATTAGGAAAAAATTTCCCTAAGTAGAGACCTTACATGAACTAAGAAAAACCTCTTTGAACATGTCTATTTGTAGTTTGTTCATAAGTATTTAACATAATGCAGCTTGCTAAACCTTATGAAGCTCAAAACCTTGTTTGTTCATAAGTGTTTAGCATAATGAAGCTTGTTAAACCTTATGAAGCTTGAACCCTTGTTTGTTCATAAGTGTTTAGCATAATGAAGCTTGCTAAACCTTATGAAGCTCAAACACCTTGTTTGTTCATAAGTGTTTAGCATAATGCAACTTGCTTAAACTTATGAAGCTCAAACCCCTTGTTTTTTCATAGGTTTGTAGCATAATGCAGCTTGCTAATCCTTATGAATCTCAAAGTTTCATGTTGCGTGTGGTTTCTTGTCAATTTTTTTGAGGTACATAACATTGGCATGGATATGGAAGCCTAATAATATTCTCTCGTTGGCCACTTCCTAGGGGATCACCTAGTGGATAGCGCTTTCCACTACCCTATGTGAGCATGCAATTTTGTTTACATAGTGAGCAATAGGTTTCAATTGTAAACCCATTTTTATTTTTATTTTTATTTCCTTAATTCTTTGGCATTGTATGATTGACTATATTTTTCATTGTTGCATACATATGTTAACAAAGGCATGTGTCTCTTTGTGCCTTTTTCGGTTTGGCCATGAGATCTTAGATCTTGGGAGCTTGTTTGTTCTCTTTGATCCTTCTTATCTTATCTTTCCAATAGTTGTACAACTAGACCTCTCTTGATTGTCTACTTTAGTGTGAGTTTGATGCAAGTTCATCCTCTCACTAAAGTGGGGGCTAAATGTAATGTAGAAAAATGTATCCCTTTACATTTTCACACTTTTTTGGACCCTCCTAGTTAAAATGGACTTAATAATTCCTTTATTTAGTGTTGTAAAATGTATCCTTTTATATTTTATCACTTTTTTTGGGCCCTCTTGATTAAATTGAGCTTAATTATGCCTCAATAAACCCTATTATGCATTTAGAAGCCCATTAAATTACATTTTCCAAAGGAGAATATTGAAAATAACTAATACCTAAACATAACACTTTGATCACCGTGTGTTCTAGGTATAGGGAACCAAGACCCATTTTCCCAAGGATGAATGGGTCCTCCCTAGACCTTTGGACCTAAATTTGAATTATGTTTTACTGGTATTTTAATGTCCTCGAATTCATATTTTGATTTCAACTTGTAATGTTTAATTTTCTAGAAATGAAAGACACATACCTATGAATACAAGGTTAATTTTAATCAAATCAATCTTAAGAAGCTAGAAATTCAATATCAAATTCTCAAGAGAAAATTTGATGATCAAGAGCATTCAAGAGTAGATATATTAGAAATTTATTGCAGCAATAAAGATCCATTCCCCATGTCAAATTCTTATTGCATCATGCATTTTTTTGGAGCTAACATTGTGATGTAGGTTTTAAGATCAAGCAAGTATTCAAATCATTATTTCAAGCAAGATTCAAGTATCAAGATCTAGATCCATTGAATCCATTTCATGAAAGTTGCAAACCTCCATTATAAAGGTTTATCAAGGGTTTTTTGAGTGGTAACATAACATTGTTAATTGTTCATTCCCTCTTTCATGTTTCATTATTTATTTCAAGGTTTAATTACCAAAATGAGGTTTGACCAAGGA
>VDFB02193867.1:625285199-625317581 GCA_007258455.2 Sequoia sempervirens
TATTCTCCCTCAGTGTACAAACACCCTGATATGTTGACAAAGCCAATTACTTGGTCACAGGTAGAGTTCCTTCTCACTTCTCTCCAAAAGAGAAAAGGGAACTCATTGAAAAATCTTTTCCTTTCTCTTGGATTGCTAGATGTTTGTTTTATAGTGCATTTGACCATGTCATGAGGAGGTGTGTGAGAGAAGATGAGACATATGAAATTTTGCATGCATGCCACAACGAACCATGTGGAGGACACTTTGCAGCCAAGAGGACAACAATGAGGGTTTTGAACATAGGGTATTACTAGCCAACACTCCACAAGGATGTAGGAAGGTATATCAAAATATGTGATAGATGCCAAAAAATGGGCAGACCAATCAGGTCTAATGAGATGCCATTGTTCCCTCAGGTAGTAATCACTCCCTTTGATAAGTGGGGATTGGATTTTGTGGGACCAATTGACCCTCCATCAAATGGTAAGTCTTATATATTGGTATGCATTGATTATGTGACAAAATGGGTAGAAGTTAAGGCTATGAAGCATGCAAGGGATAACAAGGTTGCAAAATTTCTTTATGAGGAGATTCTCACAAGATATGGAATCCTAAGAGAAATAGTGACTGATCAAGGAGCTCAATTCACATCAACTCTTGTTGCAACACTAGTTAATGAGTACAACATAAGGCATAGGAAGTCTACTCCTTATCATTCACAAGCTAATGACCAAGTTGAGGTGACCAACAAAGAGATTGAAGCCATTCTAACTAAAACAATAGTTGTTCATAGAAAGGATTGGTTAAATAGATTACCATAAGCTATTTGGGCCTATAGGACAACCTAGAAAACAACTACAGGCTTCACCCCATTTGATTTGTTGTATGGAAAAATAACTATGATGCCAATTGAATTTGAATATAACACTTTGTAAATTGTAGCATATTTGGGGATGGACATTTCTTAGGAACAAAGAGAAAGAACTATGCAGCTGAACACTTTGGATGAGATAAGAAGAACAACCCTACAACATATAAAAGTGGTGCAAAATTAGAGAATCAGGTGGCATAACAAATTTTTCAAGGACAAGAAATTCCAACTAGGAGATTGGGCCTTGCTCTATGACTCAAGATACCAAGACAATGCAAAAAAATTACAAACAAGGTGGCTAGGACCATATGAAGTTGTTGAGGTCTTTCCTAATGGAGTTGTTCAACTTACTACCATTGACCCTGTTAGGTTTAAATTAATTTTCAATGGTCGTGCCTCAAATTATACCACAAGCCAACTTCTAAAGAAGAGTTTCTACAACAATTCACCCAACATTCAACACCTGAGCTTCCTACAGCTAAAGGCAGTGGACCTAGTGTCCCTCCTAGCTAATTAAAGTACGTACTCTCTCATAATAAAGACTTTCACTTATGTGGAAGTCCATTTCTTCATCCATCCGCCCATCCACCCATCCATCACCACCTTTTTCTCTCTTCCATCACTTCATTCCACCTCACTTCACTTCATTTTCATTAATTTGTCAATTTATTCCCATGAGGTGAGTGGTAATTTCTCCATGATCTTTGCAGAAAATATTCCACATATTTAGGTATGTACACATTAATATCTATCTTTAATCATCTTTTAAGTGCATTCATTTAATAACTATATGTTAGTATAGAAGTTCACATAAATGGCATAATTCCCTGTCAAATCACCACTCACATCTTGCATGTGTGGACACATGTCCAAATTTAGGTTGGAGGGAGGGGAAAGGAAAGGATGAAAATATTTTGTGAATTTATTGCTCATGTGTCAATTCATACTAGGCCATGTCATAAAATTTGAAATGAGCTAATTTGAAATCTGAATGAGAGGACGACTTGCATGTGTGAAGTGACAATAACTGCAACCACCATTTCTTCCCATAATAATTCTATTTTTTTATTACTCATTCTCTTTCCATTATTTCCCTATTGTAATCTTGAGTTGCAAGAATAAAAGAAACAAAGAAAAGAAAATTCAGTTGATACTGGCACTAGAAATTTAGCAGGTACTATAGGAAAGTGAGCTTGATTTTCTGATGAGAATTATAGGAAAGAAGTTTTAGAGCATTTTTTTTATTGTAGACAATGGAAGGTGGGTTAATTCAAAATGAACCCATAGTGCATGATGTTTTGTTGTAGGATGCACAATTCCTAGCTAAATTTAGAAACTACAGATGGGAAGATTACTTTTTGAAACTGGATGCCTTTGATGAAAGCATTTCCATTGAATTTTCCTAGACATATTCAGAAGGGAATACCATAGTAAAGGGGTTGGAAGTTGTAGCAATAGAGGAATGAATTGTAGAGCTCACAGGATTACCAACTGATGGAAAAAATTACCCTACCTCAAGAGACACCAAATCAGCCAGGGTCGAGTTTACAAAGCCGAATGACCCCCCATTGAGCATAGATAAACAAGGTGCAAAGAGAATGTCTCTTCCCAAGCCATGGAAGCAGATAGCTATGTATGTTATCAAATACATCACCTGTGAGGGTCGCTAGTCAAATTTGCATTTTGTACACTTCAAGATTTTGAATCACATGAGGCACAAAAGAAGGATGAATGTACCCAACATGTTGTGCAATCTACTCTCAATCATGGTGACTGAGACCCAAAAAGGTAGGGATAATTCTTTTTCCCACCATTTCTTGATTAAATTGCTAGTTGAAAAGTCTCTGCATGATTTATCTGTAATAACCTAGGAAGAATTTATAAATGTTGATCAAATTAGACTTGAGTACTTACAACTACGGGATTTACCTCAATCCCATGGGTCTAGCAGGAGAATAAGCATGGCTGAATCCATTCCTAGTGCTTCAACTTCTAGTGTTGGCTCTAGTGTGAATCCTCCTATAGTAGAAGAAACCATAGAAATTAGTTCTTCTAAAACAGAGCACTCAAAAAAAGAAATTTCTTCATCTGATTTTGTTGATGACATTCCACTTGAGACCTTGATGAAAACTAGGGCATAAAAGAGAGAAGTGGAAATTAGAAAAGGAAAGGCCAAAACACAGCCTGTAGAAAGAAAGGTGCCAATTTCTAAAAAGAGAAAGGATGACACTATTCATCCTGCAGCCAAAGGAAAGCATGAGAAACCTCCCAGGAAATCAAGACCAACTAGGACTATGATTGGTATGCCTCCAAAGGAAATCCCTAAACCTGGTGAGACCTCACATGGGGACCTTGAAGCTCCAATGGAGCAAGAGGATGTTGAAGAAAAAGAAGACATATTTAGGAGAGAAACAAATATAACATTGTTCGATCTTGCTAACATTGCAGAAGAGTTTGAGGAAAGTCAGAACCTCCTACAACATGAGCAAGAAGTCCTACAGTAGGATGTCCTACAACAACCATAAGTAGAGTAGGAGTTTTTGTGGCCATGACAAGAACAATAACAAGAACAAGAGTCCCTACAGCAAGAGATGAAAGAAGAAACAACACCCCTGCAACTAGAGATAATTGAATAGCCTGATTCCATGCAGATAGTGCCATATGAGGAGGTGCCATCAACAAAAAGACTAGTAGGAATTCATAATCCTCCTAGTTTTATATTACATGTAGCAATTTTGAATTTATGGAGAGAAATAAAAAAGAAGAGAGGAAGAATGGAGAAAGGAAAAACATAAATTGAAGGAGGAAATTCAAAAGAAGGATGAAGAGATTGAGGATAAAAATGCAAAAATTGTGACCCTGAAATAGAGGGTGGATGATATGGAAACTTTGGCACCAAAAATTTTAGAATGTAGGACCCCTCCAAGGGTCTATTCTTTTCTCCTAAAAGAGAATTATCTCTCCTTTAAGTTGTCAAGCTTTTCCTCAAGTTTGAATTCTTCTATTGACACCCTTGTGGAATTTTTCAATGCTTATAGAATTGCCTCCCTTGAAAAGAAGAATTTTCTATGTGAATTTTATTTGCATAATTATTTTGTCACAAAAGACCATGATTGGAATCTTTTGTTGTATGTTGGGGATGCTCAATTGAGAGCATTTATGTCTTGGGTACAAAATGATATTAGTTGGGGAAAGCAACATGGAGCTTATAGACAATTGGAGTCTGATATCCCTCTACCTGTTAGAGCTAAATCAAGTAACCCAAGGGATACTTACAGAGAATGGAACAGAATGATTCTCAAACCTAGTTATGGCAACAAGATTATGCCTTGGATTGAGGTAGTTTACAGTGAGTATGAAGTAAAGACAACAACAAAGGAGAAAACCACGAGAAGATATCTATCACAAAGATGGAATAGTCTATCTAATGAGCTGAAGCAAGATGAGCCTCATTTTATCCACAATTATACTGCAGCACTAAAGACGATTGATATAGGTATATTCAGATTGGGAGAACTCATGGATGGTCTTGGCTTCCCTTAACTTTCTAGCCACCCATGCTCATGTGGCCCATACCAAACTTCAGATTCTACAAGCTTGACATTGTTGTAGAAAGGTATAGATGGAATAGATTTGACAGATTGGGAAGATTCTATTGGGATCCCGATTCACGCAATGCAACCACTGATGTTGGATAGCTATTAGTTGAAAACTTTAGAGCTTTGACCAAGCAGAAGAACAACCCTTCCCCTGCTAGAGGACCAATAGAATGTTAGGTTGGGGGGAGTGATGAGCCTAGTTTTTAGTCCAATTTTGGGTAGAATCTATGGTTTATTTGTTGGAAGATGTCATGGAATTTAATGTTAAATGTTGGTATTTTCATAATATTTCCCTCAAACTATTGACAGTGGACTTAATCCTATCTTTGCAGCCTTTAATGACATTTGGCATAATATGTAGATTATCTATATTGATTTTTCATGTGGTTAATGAATGTTCCTTAGAGTTGTTATAGATATGTAGTTATTATGCGTACTGACCTTTCCATGCAAATTTAATATGCCAAGTTGAGGAAGAAACTACTAGCTAGGCATCCACCATAAGGTCCAGCTAAGGAATTGCTCCAAATCAAAGGTACCTAATGATAGAAGATTTTCCATGCAACTGAACGTAACCGCCTTGTAGTGGAATTTAATGATCAAGCATGCATGGGTGTTACTATTGTGTTTGATCTTCATTTGGACCTACATGTCTAACCAAATTCTATGCATTCATAACTGCCATCACTCCACTTTCCCTATTTTCCCTAAATGGAATCCTCCCAGTCATAGAGTTGACTGCCACATTTAGCTAATTAGTATAAATAATGATTTGATGCTCCCTCTTCAGAGGTTGTACAATTTTATATTGTACTCTCATTCTCCAATTTTTATTAACATAGATACATTACTCTCTTGTATGCATGATTCAAAGTGAATAAAATAAAGTTATGAGTTCAAGCATCTGAGTTTCTTTAGTTTTAGAGGATATGTATCCAAGGGGGCCCACTTGGTGAGTAATCCATCTTCTTATTTTAGCATTAGTTTAGTATTATTTTTTGTTTATTACTTAGTCAGAAATTTGGCATCAGTTGTTCTTGTTACCGCTAGAATTTCATTATGTGACTATTCCTATAGCCAAAGTAGGAAGAGTAGTGTCTTGTTTGTAGCTCTGATTTTCATTCCTATTATGCATTTCTACTTAGCATATTCATTGATTTATGTTCACCATTTTTTAATTCATTTTCAAGAAATTTACTTTCAGTATTGTGTGTTCCTTAGCTATAGAATAGAATGACTACTCTGAGTTGCTAGTGCACATACTCTGCTAACGCATTTCAAGTTCACATCCTTGGGTTGACAAGGTAAATGCACCTTCATGATGGTTGAAATGGCTATTGAGGTTAGATGTCCTATCTTTGAATCATTTCTATAAAGGATTAGTTATTGAGATCATTATAGGAGGCCAATACTATGCCTGATTGAAAAGACAATTCACAATTGGATTAGCTTTGTTAATTCTTGTGCCATTAGTGCTTCAATCTTGGGATTCACTGGCCTTTGTTTTTGGTGAACTAGTTTTGCACCTTATGCCAACTCTATTGTATGCTAGATGATATCAAGATCATATCCCTTGAGGTCATCATATGACTAGGCCACCACTCCATTTTTTTCACAAAAGTCAATGAGACTTTCTTTATCATGGTGTGGGACATCCTTCCCAGTTTTAGGCTTTCTCCCATCTTTGACCTAAAGATCCGCATAGTCACTTTTTTCTACTACAAACTTCTTCTTGTCATTTCTTGCATCATCACAATTGAAAATAATTTTTAAAGTGACCAATCCCTTTGAAATCTTGTTGGATTTTAGTTGAATGATTTGTTCTTCATACGCTTTGGTGATCTTCAGTTAGAGTTGGTCAAAAAATTATCCTGATTGTTGGATGAATGAGACAATGTGTTCATCAATGACAAACACTTTCTAGCTTTGGTCATTGTTTGGAATGGTTGGTCGGACTATCACTCACATGAATTTTTTGTTGTGAATGAAATTAGAGGCAAGGTCAAATTGGGATTCAATTGCTACCATGTGATCCACATCTATATTTTGTTCTCTAGGCACCATTTAAATGTTGAAGGCTTCAAAGTCCTCAATCAAGTCCCAAACTTAGTGTTTATAGGATCACATGCAAAAATTCTTGGCCACAGAAATTCCTCATACTTGATTGACTACTAGTTCAAAATATTTGAACACCATTAGATGCCTGATGCCCATTCGCTTTGCAAGGATTAAACCTTGTAGTTGTCCTTTGTATTCAACTTGATTGTTTGAGCAAGCAAACTAAAAGTGGAAAGACCTTAGTGTCTTTTCATTGTGTGGGGATATTAAACATATCCCAGCTCTTGTGCATGTCTTGCACCCTACTCTATCAAAGTGCAGTGTCCATAGCTCTATGGGTTGACTGCTCTCAGGTTCTTTGACGACCTTTAGGAGTACTTGATCTTTATCTTAGATGACATAGGTGCCCAACTCAATAGCATGGTAGTTTCTGAAAGGATTAATATCTATGTTCACTCAAGAGAACATCTTCTCGATCGGTCCTATCTCTAGTCACTTTTTCATCTTCCAGTAGCTCAACGCAATACATTTCTTGCTTGGTAATAGAAGTATGAGTGGCCTCAAAGTTGATCATGACTTCGTTAGCCACATGTTTCAAATGTAGAGCTTTGGATTCTATCTTCATTTTTGTACCATGCTTGGTTTTGAGGATCATGCGCGATGAATCCAAGGACAGGTATCCGCCTACCTTCAAAGTGTATTCTTGGGATAGACTAAGGCCAAACATGGGGGGAACATCAATTATCACAATATCTTGCAACACTGTGACGCTAGGGTAGGTGAATAGAGTTAAGGGAGGGTCCTTGATGAGACTGATAGTTTCAACTTTGTTTCCACCGAGTTGTGTCACTCCTCTTTTTAAAGGTTCATAGCTGAGCCCTAAAGCCTCAGCTATCTATTTTGGCCTAACTATGGTGCTAGCACAAGAGTCAATCATGGCATTGTGTAATAATTTATCTCCTATAATGAGATTTAAGAAGAAGGGTTTAGGCTTTAGCTTATCTCTTACCTCAACAGGGGCTTCCGATGTGCTATTTGTGAGAACTTTGGTAGGAGATGATTGATCAACGACCTTTCCTTTGAGCGATTTCTCCTTTGGTTCAATGATTGGATCCTCTTGGAGAGCCTTCTGTAGTAATTTCTTCTATTCTAGATTGGCTAAGATATCCCACAGAGACTCATTAGCAAATGATTTTTTCAATTCTTCCACCACATTGAATGGTGGAAAATTTGGGGGCTTTTGCTCCTTAGCTCTTGTTATAACAATCTCTTTTCACAGTGCACACTGTGGCACCACTGTGGAGGTACTAGGCATCTAGTCAAAAGAACCTTTGGGCTACGGACTGACTAGTTGTAGGATGACTGGATTTCCTATGAATCTCCTCTTTGAGAAAGTGTTGTAATTGGACTACACCTATGGAATTTTTGATGTGGATGCATCATTTGCAAACACGACCTCTTCTTCTTCCATCCATGAGAATAGTACATGATCGGGAGCGATGTCCACTTTTTGCTCCAATGACATCCCCTACATTTGTGTGGTGAGTACCACATTGTCTATTTGCAAAGAGGTATACACATAACCTCCTTGGTTTGATGTCACTCCTTGACTGTGTTGCTCCACCACCTTTTGTTATAGGTTGTCATGCAAGAAATTTTGGGGCATATGTGAATCATCGCAAGGGAAGCACCAGGGGTTGGTTTCATCAATTAAATTGTTTTTTCCTATAGTTAGCTCTCTGCTCAAGCTTAGGTTAGTACTCTACAATGAAGAAGGCTCCAGTACTATTTAATTTGTTGTTTGCACCTACAAATTGGTGCAAGCACCTCCTTGGAACTGATTCTATTAGTAAGAAGACCTTCTGCCTTGGTAATTTTGATAAGTTGGTTTTAGAGGCACTACCTAGTTTCGCTTGATGATAGTTATTTCATTGACAATAGTCTACAACATTTCCTTGAACTTGCTCATCTCTTCCTTTGAAGAGCTGCATGTAGAAGCAATGTTTTGTGGCACATTCAGATATGTGTACATAGATTGAGGAGGAACCAACGCATTGGTAGAAGGAATCTCCTGAGTAGGAACCGATATTTCTAGAAATATGGGAATGATGGGCTGGGGTTGCAACTTCATAGTGCCTATCAAATTGTTCTCCACCTTGAAAATGATGTTGTAGAATTCCATCTCGTCGGTTGTGCATAAATTTTTAAATTTTCCATTTGGAAATGAGATCATTAATGTGCACTATAGTGGTTTTAGTCCAATTTCTTCCCATGGTAATTTATCATTGGATTTCTTTTGGCCCGAACCTATGGAACCTATCATACCTCGTGAGGACTTCTTTCTCAAATCCCATCAAAATTTTAAGGTAAGTCATATAGAAGAACTTTCCCTTAGAAACATATCTCAACCTATGATTCAACCTCCTATCATTAATGAAACCAAGATTCAACCAAAATCCCTTCCAAGTGCCCAATACAATCCAACTATGAATCCTCCACCTAGTTCCTACAAGAGACCAAGAGACATGAGTCCCATTGTCCCTCCTAAAATAAAACAAGTTTACAAAGCTAAATAGAAAGTGGTTGAACAACCTCCCATGATTTCTTTTGTTCCTCCCTTAAGGGAAGAAAAGAAACCTATGGTTGAAAAACCAACTCCAACACAATCACAACTCCAAAATTAAACATGGAGAAATTGAAATGCTAGAGAGCATAGGCATAGATTTTGTGTTATTGATCATTTATTAGAAACACAAGATCAATCAAGAACTCAAGTAATGCATGATGATTCTACACCTTTTCCACAATAGCAAGAACACCAAACTTCTATTGATATTATAATTTAACCTCCTATTGTGATTAACTTAGATGATGACAATGAGATTGATAAAATTGATGAAGTGCCTAAAGAGTTGAATTTATTATTTTCCTCTTCTCTAAGCTTAAATGATAAAAAATTTGATCATCCTCCTAAAAAGAGTGACTCACCACATGTTGAATCTAGTGATGTTCCTGTTACAACACTTGGTGTTGTCCCTTTTGGCTAGTTATCCATCTTTCACATATACTGAACAAGTTTGGGATGCAGATGACCTGCTATAGGTTGACTCACATTATTTTTATTTTCATTTTCTTTGTGTGATTACATGTGTGTAATGTGATCCATTATATCATTCTTATTGATTTTTCTCTCATGTTCATGTCATTCCTCTATTTTTATCTACATTCTTCTATTTGTCGTACACCTTTTCATTTTCTCTTGTCATGTGTTTTTCTTTTGGTGATGATGCAAGGCATTGAGACATTTAGGTCTCTTCCATGTTCACCCAAAATAGTTTTCTTTTTTTTTCTCTCTATGTGATTACTTGATTCATGAGTTATTTGGGGAATGATGACATTTCCAAGCTCTATAATATCATTGTAGCAAAGACATACATTGACCCTAAATCCATGAATCCCTTATGTATTATTTTGGGATTTCATTTTTGGGGAAACCCCTCTTCATGAAACAACTTCATTTGTAAACATATGCTTGACATAGGGATTTATATGTTGGTGTGTAATTAAATGTCTTGTAACCTTTTGTCCTAGGTCATAATTACACCTCACTTTAATTTTACTTAGGAACCACATAGGAGGTTTTTAGAGATTTTCCACCTTTGGTGGAGTTGACATCTCATTTCCTCATCACTTCCACCTTTTGTGGACACATCATGTGATTATCTCTCCACCTTTTGTGGAGATTATCACATTATCCTTTTCTACTTTAGATGGAGTGATAACTCTTCATGACTCAACCCCAACCCATCCAACCAAAGGGTCTCTTTGTATGCTAGCATTGTATTGAGTACCATTCTCTCATATTCTTTGACATTGAATACAAATTTATTCTTATTACATTATTTTCCTTACTTGTGCTTCTATTAGGCCTCTAGATATTGCATACCTCTTTCATAGCCAATTCTTACAATAAGCTCTTATGTCTTGTTTAACATTTATCATTTTCTACTTTAAATTAACTTCTCACAGCATGGTGTTATAATTTTTTTTAAAGTGGGGGCATTTATTGGCATATTATCATTTTGAAATTTTTTGCTATATCTCATGTTTCATAATGTGGTCTTCTTACTTCATACGATGTTTCTTATTCTTGATGGTTTCATTGGGTTTGATGTCCTCAAAGAATGTGATCTTTCTTAGCATATTACTTTCCTCATGGTGGTGATGCTATGTATTGCATTCCCTAATTTGTGAATCTTTTATCCTTTGACCTGTCCTCTCTTGGAGACATTAGGAAAAATTTTCCCTAAGTAGAGACCTTACATGAACTAAGAAAAACCTCTTTGAACATGTATATTTGTAGTTTGTTCATAAGTGTTTAACATAATGCAGCTTGCTAAACATTATGAAGCTCGAAACCTTGTTTGTTCATAAGTGTTTAGCATAATGAAGCTTGTTAAACCTTATGAAGCTTGAACCCTTGTTTGTTCATAAGTGTTTAGCATAATGCAGCTTGCTAAACCTTATGAAGCTCAAACACCTTGTTTTTTCATAAGTGTTTAGCATAATGCAACTTGCTTAAACTTATGAAGCTCAAACCCCTTGTTTTTTCATAGGTTTGTAGCATAATGCAGCTTGCTAATCCTTATGAATCTCAAAGTTTCATGTCGCATGTGGTTCCTTGTCAAATTTTTTGGAGGTACATAACTTTGGCATGGATATGGGAGCCTAATAATATTCTCTCGTTGGCCACTTCCTAGGGGATCACCTAGTGGATAGCACTTTCCACTAGCCTATGTGAGCATGCAATTTTGTTTACATAGTGAACAATAGGTTTCAATTGTAAATCCATTTTTATTTTTATTTTTATTTCCTTAAGTCTTTGGCATTGTATGATTGAGTATATTTTTCATTGTTGCATACATATGTTAACAAAGGCATGTGTCTCTTTGTGCCTTTTTTGGTTTGGCCATGAGATCTTAGATCTTGGGAGCTTGTTTGTTCTCCTTGATCCTTCTTATCTTATATTTCCAATAGTTGTACAACTAGACCTCTCTTGATTGTCTACTTTAGTGTGATTTTGATGCAGGTTTATCCTCTCACTAAAGTGGGGGCTAAATGTAATGTAGAAAAATGTATCCCTTTACATTTTCACACTTTTTTGGACCCTCCTAGTTAAAATGGACTTAAAAATTCCTTTATTTAGTGTTGTAAAATGTATCCTTTTATATTTTATCACTTTTTTGGGCCCTCTTAATTAAATTGAGCTTAATTATGCCTCAATAAGCCCTATTATGCATTTAGAAGCCCATTAAATTACATTTTCCAAAGGAGAATATTGACAATAACTAATGCCTAAACATAACACTTTGATCAATGTGTGTTCTGAGTATAGGGACCCAAGACCCGTTTTCCCAAGGATGAATGGGTCCTCCCTAGACCTTTGGACCTAAATTTGAATTATATTTTATTGGTATTTTAATGTCCTCGAATTCATATTTTGATTTCAACTTGTAATGTTTAATTTTCTGGAAATGAAGGACACATACCTATGAATACAAGGTTAATTTTAATCAAATCAATCCTAAGAAGTTAGAAATTCAATATCAAATTCTCAAGAGAAAATTTGATGATCAAGAGCATTCAAGAGTAAATATATTAGAAATTTATTGCAGCAATAAAGATCCATTCATCATGTCAAATTCTTATTGCATCATGCATTTTTTTGGAGCTAACATTGTGATGTAGGTTTTAAGATCAAGCAAGCATTCAAAGCATTATTTCAAGCAAGATTCAAGTATCAAGATCTAGATCCATTGAATCCATTTCATGAAAGTTGAAAATCTCCATTATAAAGGTTTATCAAGGGTTTGTTGAGTGGTAACATAATATTGTTAATTGTTCATTCCCTCTTTCATGTTTCATTATTTATTTCAAGGTTTAATTACCAAAATGAGGTTTGAACAAGGAAAACCCCCATTCACCAAAAAAAAAAATCCCCTTATGTTTTTGTTTGCAGATTTAGGTGGAAGTAGGATTGAAAACCTCTTAAAGAGCAAGATATGAAACATTGTCAAAGTTGCAAAAGTTGTCAAAGTTGTCAAATCACAAAATCTCACCTACAGATCTGATTTTTGACTTTCTAACACTGAAACCCAGATAATCTAGAAGTGTAGACATAGAACCAGAGGCTCTTGAAAGTTACAGAAAAACCAAGATAAAAGATCCATTCACCCTTGGACGAATGAATCCTAGTTTGCAGCCTGAAAACTACCTTTTGGTGATAGGTACATACCATTCAAACCTTCTCATATCTACATAAATTTTTTCACTTCTATTTTTCATATAGTTTTTCTTGTTGTTACAAGTTTGAGTTAGCATAATTAGGTTGATTTTTTATATTTAGTTTATCTCCCAAAAGTTTTGTTCATTTTTTACCCTCGTCCTCAGTCATAAGGAAATCAGTAGATTCTCACCTTGAGTTGATTCACCTAACGTTTGTTAGTCAATTCTTGGTGGGGATATCATTTCCTAATGAACATTAGAGAATAGGTTCATCATACTTGCATTTTCATTATTTCATTTTGGTGAACCCCATTTTTCTATGGTTCATATAGAATATTTAAAAATAAAATAAAAATATAACAATTCTTTTGGTTTTTTAAAGAAGAAAATAACTCCCCACAACAAGCTTGTCAAACATTGTAAGGACCAATAAAATAGTATTCATTATAGAGTTTAAATTCAAGAACATGGACTATTTATAGTAGGAATATTGTAACTTTTTATATTCTTATATTTAATGTGAGTGGGGAACATGTGAAAACATAAACTAGATTGAATAATAGAAACACATATCCACAACACCTATAAAAACAAATTAAAATGAGACATATTCTAAAGAGGATATTTGTATTAGATGATTATGATAATTTTTCAAACCTTGTGTAGCAAGAGACAATAATATGTAGTTCAATTAAGTTTTTAATGATCTATTTATATACATGTATTCATTTTATCTATATCACCTCATACTTCAATGAATTGTTAATTTTTTTTTTTTAGAAGGCATGTCAATTTTGTTGTTACACCTAAAGGATATGAAGAAAAAATAGAGTATTAGTTAACTTAATAAGTTAAGAGATATAGGATATGAATTGGTAGAGCCTATACTAGATGACGTTAATATTGAGTATAGGAAAAGTTCTATTATTTTTAGTACTTTGATATAAAATATTAGATAAGGAAGAATGGCTTGCCTAAGTTTGAATATTATGAAACACGTAAGAGAATTATGCACTACTCCCAAATGACTGTCAAAATATTATGTGTAGTTTCTATAGGATACTATGAGTGTTCAAGTTACAAATGAGCCACAAACGAAAAGGATGTGGATGTCACAATGAAGTAAGAACTAATTGGATTATAAGTATATAGAACTAAAACATAGAAAAATAGGGTGGGTTTCCTAAAATGGAAAGATAACCCAAAGAGGTTATAACAAGCCCTATCTTCCTAATTTCATTAGGAAATGAGATCCCAACAATGAATTGACTAACAACCCTCAGGTGAAATAACCCAATGTGAGAATCTAATGATTTCCTTATGATTGAGGACAGGGGTACAAGGTTGAACAACACTTTTGAAAGATAAACTAAAGATAGAAAATCAACCTAATTATGCTAACTCAAACTTGTAACAACAAGAAAAACTATATGACAAATAGAAATGACAAACTTTTTGTAGATCTGAGAAGGTCTGAATGTTGTGTACCTATCACCAAAAGGAACTTTCAGGCTACAAACTAGGACTCATTCGTCTAGGGGTGAATGGATTATTTTTCTTCGATTTTCTATAACTTTCGAGAGCCTCTAGTCCTATTTTTGGATTTCCAAATTCTCCAGGTTCTAGTGTCAAAAAAAAAAAGAAGATCATATCTGTAGGTAAAATTTCATGATTCAACAACTTTGGAAACTTTTCCAATCTTTCTCTTCAAGAGGTCTTCAATCCTTCTTCAACCTAAATCTACAAACACAAAAATAAGAGGGAAAAATGTTTGTTTTTGGGTGAATGGGGGTTTTCCTTGGTCAAACCCCATTTTGGTAATTAAACCTTGAACTGAAATATTGAAACATGAAATAGGGAATGAAGAATGAACAACTCTATGTTACCAATCAACAAACCCTTGATGAACCTTCATAATGGAGTTCCGTAACTTGCATGAAATGGCTTCAATGTATGTTAATCTTGACACTTGAATCTTGCTTGAAATAATGCTTTGAATACTTGATTTGATCTTGAAACCTACATTACAATGTTAGCTCCAAAAACATGCATGATGCAAGAAGACTTTGACATGACAGATGGATCTTGAATGCTACAATAAATCTTTGATATATCTACTCTTAAATATACTTGATCATCAAACTTTCTATAGGAACACTCTCATAAAAAACTTAGGCTTGATTCGATAAAATAACCTTGTATTTAAAGGTATGTATGCTTAATTTCCCAAAAATTAAGCATTACAAGACAACATCAAAGTTTATGAATTAAGGGACATTAAAATATCACCAAAAACATAACTTAAATTTAGGTCCAAAGGCCTGGGGAGGACCCATTTTCCCATGTGTGAATGGGTCCTAGGTCCCTATCCCTAGAACACACTTTGCTCAAGGTAAAGTTTTATGTTTAGGCATTAATTATTGTCAAGTTTCCCATTCAAAAAATATAATTTAATGGGCTTGGAGATGAAAAATAGGGCTTATTAAGGCATAATTAAGCTCAATTTAATTAGGAGGTCCTAAACAAAGTTTGAAAATGTAAAGGGATGCATTTTTCTACACTACATTTAGCCCCCACTTTAGTGAGAGGATGACCCTACGTCAAAGTCACACTAAATTAGAAAAAAAGAGAGGTCTAATTGTATAACTATTGGAAAGATAAGATGACAAAGGTCAAGGAGGAAAATCAAGCCCCAAATATCTAAGGTTTCATGGAAAAACCAACAAAGGCACAAGGAGACGCATGCCTATGTTAAACATATGTATGTAACAATGACAAGATACTCAATAATACAATGCTAAAGACTCAAATAAAGAAAAGAAAAATACAAATACAAATTTTTACAAGTGAAACATGTTGTCCACTATGCAAAAAGAATGGCATGCTCACATGGGCTAGTGGAACACGTTGTCCACTAGGTGAACCCCTAAGAAGTGGCCAATGAGAGAATTGTATTAGACTCCCATACCCATTCCAAAGTTATACCTTTGACAACTTTGAAAAGGCACCACACAACATGAAACTTTGAGCTTCATAAGGCTTAGAAAGTTGCATTGTGCTAAGAAATTATGAACAAAAAGGGGTTCGAGCTTCATAAGGTTTGGTAATCTACATTATGCTAAACATTTATGAAAAAAAGGGGCTCGAGCTTCATAAGGTTTAGCAAGTTTCATTATGCTAAACACTTATGAACAAAAAGGGTTTGAGCTTCATAAGGTTAGAAATCTATATTATGCTAAACACTTATAAAAAAAAAGGGTTCAACCTCCATAAGGTTAGCAAGTTGTGTTATGCTAAACACTTATGAACAAAAAAGGTTCAAGCTTCATAAGGTTAGTAAGGCGCGTTATGCTAAACACTTAAGAACAAAAAAGGTAGAGCTTCATAAGGTTTCACAAGATACGTTATACTAAACACTTATGAACAAAATGGATTTGAGCTTCATAAGGCTATCAAGTTGTGTTATGCTAAACGCTTATGAACAAAATAAAAATTTAAACATGTTCAAGGTGGTTTTTCTTAGTTCATGTAAGGTCTCTACTTAGGGAACATTGTTCCTAACATCTCCAAGAGAGGACAAGTCAAATGATAAAAGATTCACAACTTGGGTAATGTAATGCATAGAATTACCACTAGGAGGAATGTAATATGCTAAGAAAGGCCACACTCTTGGAGGACATCAAGCCCAATGATGCCACCAAGAAGAAGGCGCATAGTGTGAAATAAGAAGACTATAGTATGAAACATGATATATAGTCAAATTTTGAAAATGATATATAGTTAAATTTTTAAAATGATAATACCAATGTATGCCCCCACTTTAAAGAAATTGTTAAGCACCATGCTATGAGAAATTATTTTAAAGTAGCAAATGATAAATTCTAAACAAGACATGAGAGCTTATTTGGAAATCCCTATTCCAAACATATGTTTCCAAATGAAGCTACGTCATGACGAGGGATTTCCCCCAAAATGAAATCCTAGAATAACACATAAGCGATCCATGGATTTAGGGTCAATGTACATGTCTTTGCTACAATGATATTATAGAAATTGGAAACGTCATCATTCCCCAAATAACTCATGGATCAAGGAAGAATGACACATAGAGAGTGAAGACAAAGAAAAAGCTTTTATGTCAACATGGAAGAGCCCTAAATGTCTCAATACCTTGGTCATCCCTAAAAGGAAAACACAAAACAAGAGAAAAGATTAAGTATGTTTGACATATAGAAGAATGAAGGTATAAATAGAGGAATGAACATAAAGACATGTCAAATAGAATGAAATAGGGATCACATTATGCAAATACAATCACACAAAGAAAAATTAAAATAAAAAATAAAGAAAATACTAGTAAGGCACATGCAAGTCAATCTATAGTAGGTCGTTCACATCCCAATCTTGTTCAGTATATGCAAAAGGTGTAAAAATAGCCAAAGGGACAATGTTAAGTGCAAAATACTAGGACAAGCCTATCTAACTCCTTGCCCCCAATGAGTGCAATACAAGGATGAGCTGAGATAGATGATGGGAATGAGCTCCTTGCAATGTAGAAAATGATTTTCCATGGATGTAAAACATGTAATAGTGAGCATGTTATGATCCTACAACTATTGCATGGCAAGGAGCAAAATGCATGCATAGTTTAAGGGAATATCTTTGTGAATTCAAATTCATCAAAAATCTTCTTTAAATCAAAACACTTGTTAGTAAGATGTCCAAGAGTTTTATGATATGTGCAATAATTCATGTTATTATTAGTTTTGTTGCTTCTACTAGGAGGTGGAAAGCCAATCCATCCTTGGTGGACAAGAACTATTCCATTTTTTGTTCAATTTTTTTTTATTATATTGTAAGAATGGCAATTCTTTGACTTTATAAGGCTTGGATTTTTTACTTGTTTGAGCAACTTGTTGAGTTGGATTTGATGGAGGACCTAATATGATCCTATCATCCTTGTGAGGCCTATTATTAAGGAGGACACCCTGTTTCCATGGAAGATGTGGAGGGAGGAGGATTTTGATATCCTAATCCTTTGGTATCTTTAGTTGGGATATTTTCTAAAAGTTTGTGAATTTCATGCTCATTTTTTATGTCACATCCTTTCTTAGTTAAGATATTAAAGCCTTGTCCATAAGTCTCTTCTATGTTAATAGGTGTAGTGGTTACTCGATTATCATAAGGTAGAAGGGTACTGTTATTGTTCTTGTTAACAAGTTCATTAATAACAAATGGTTGAGGCTTACTTTGTATTTCAATTTTAGGATGTGAAAGACAAAATTTTGAATGGTGGAATAGTAGGTGTTGGTTGTTGGATGGAGGGATAAAATGATGTATTATTTTCAAGGTTGTTAATGCAATTGTTTATGAACTCATGCATGTTATCATCATCTTCTCCCATGATGTCAACTTCATGAGGATGTGGATTAGGAGTTGATTGAGCATGAGTGGGTTCAATTGCATTAGGGTCATTACCAAAAACACAACTTGAAACATCTACCAAAAACATTAAGGATTTCCATATATTACCCATACACATGTCTATTATGCAAAGATGAATTGAAAATGCAAAGAGATAGAAAATTTTCAGATTTCAAACAAGATAATTTTCTAATTATGCTATGCAAAATCCTTAAAATGATGTCTTTTTAAATGCAATTTTGAATTCAAACAATGCACTGAATTTGACAAATTAAGCTTAATATGCACAATTTGAAAAAACAAAAATTCTAGAAATTGAAACAACAAACTAAATGCAATAAAATAGAGTGCAGAAACAAGGTTTTTAATGCTCAAAAAATTAAAAAGTCTCTGACCAAGGACTCATTCACCCAAGGGCGGATGGGTCCTGCTTCAGGGTTCTAAAAAATCAATTTACATATTTTTGAGTTACAGTTTGTCTTTTCAGGTTTGGATGCAAATAGTGAGTTACAATTTCAGATTTGTGGAAAGTGATGTATAAATGCAAGTGCAAAATAATGCTAATTGACTAGAAAAAAGACCTTATTTGTGATGCAATTTTGATTCAATTTTTTATTTAAGTGATTAAACATGCAATGTTATGAATACACTATGCAAAATGGATGCCACAATATAAATATTTTTTATGCTTTTTTAGTCTTTTAAGTATGCCAAAATGCACTTTCACCCTCTAAAATGCAAATGTAAACTAGTGTAAATATGCAATATCTAAAAATGTAAACCAAATGCAAAATAATGCAAATCTAGACCTAGAAATGAAATGGACTCCAAATTCAAAAAATCTATAGTGTAAGAATGTCGGGTTCACCAAAATGAAACATAGAAAAATAGGTTGGGGTTTCCTAAAATGGAAAGATAACCCAAAGAGGTTATAACAAGCCCTATCTTCCTAATTTCATTAGGAAATGACATCCCCACAATTAGTTGACTAACAACCCTTAGGTGAATCAACCCAATGTGAGAATCTATTGATTTCCTTATGCCTAAGGATGGGGGTACAAGTCTAAAAAACACTTTTGAGAGATAAAATAAAGATAACAAATCAACTTAATTATGCTAACTCAAATTTTTAACAACAAGAAAAACTATATGACAAACAAAAATGACAAAAATTCTACAAATCTAAGAAGGTCTAAATGTTGTGCACCTGCCACCAAAAGGTAGTTTCAAGCTACAAACTATGAATCATTCACCCAAGGTTGGATGGGTCTTTTGTCTTGAATTTTTTACAACATTTGGGAGCCTCTGGTCCTAGGTTTTTACTTTCAAATTCTCTAAGTTTCAGTGTTACAAAGTCATAAATCAGATATATAGGTGAGATTTTGTGATTTGATAACTTTGACAACTTTTCCAATCTTGCTCTTCAAGAGGTCTTCAATCCTTCTTCAACCTAAATCTTAAAACACAAACATAAGAGGGAAAAATGTTTTTTTTTGGGTGAATGGGGGTTTTCCTTGGTCAATCCTCATTTTGGTAATTAAACCTTGAATTGAAATAATGAAACATGAAAGAGGGAATGAAGAATGAACAACTCTATGTTACCACTCAACAAACACTTTATGAACCTTGATAATGGAGGTTTGTGACTTGCATGAAATGGATTTAATGGATGTGAATCTTGACACTTGAATCTTGCTTGAAATAATACTTTGAATACTTGATTTTATCTTGAAACCTACATCACAATGTTAGCTCTAAAAACATGCATGATGCAAGAAGACTTTGACACAATGGATGGATCTTGAATGTTGCAATAAATATCTCATATATCTATTCTTGAATGCACTTGATCATGAAATTTTCTATAGGAATTCTCTCATAAAAAACATAGGCTTGATTTGATAAAATAACCTTGTATTTATAGGTATGCATCCTTAATTTCTCAAAAATTAAACATTACAAGTCGACATCAAAATATGAATTTGGAGACATTAAGATACCACCAAAAAAATAATTTAAATTTAGGTCCAAAGGCCTAGGGAGGGTCCTAGGTCCTTATCCCTGGAACACACATTGCTCAAGGTAAAGTGTTATGTTTAGGCATTAATTATTGTCAAGTTTCCCCTTCAAAAAATGTAATTTAATGGGCTTGTAGATGCATAATAGGGCTTATTGAGGCCTAATTAAGCTCAATTTAATTAGGAGGTCCCAAAGAAAGTGTAAAAATGTAAAGGAATACATTTTACTACACTACAAGAAGTAACATATTTACCTTTATATTTCAGTAAGTTAGAATTTCATTTAATTTTTCTAGTACTACTAAATTATCCCAATATAGGTACAATTTACATATTCTTTGAAGCATAAATATATACCCCAGTATGTGCAGGATCATGATGGGCCAAAAAGTGGCAATATGATGGGTATGTGTTTGAGGACTATATTTTTACACAAAATTGATGAAATGAAAATGGTTTTTAAAGGAGATTATCAGCTTTCCACTGATATAAATTATTCTTTACTTTGAATTTAATAAGTAATTATTATTCATTTTCTATTCAAATTACGACTAAAGTTTTGATTGATAGGCTGATTGAAAAACATCTACAACTTTCAAATGGTATGACATTTTTTGAATCCAAAACATGCACCACATTCTATGCTTTGCATGCTATAGGATTAAAAAAGGAAAAATTGAATTTCATGAAGTTTTTACCAAGTTAAGGTGGTCATACATAGGAGTTTTTATATTTTTTTAAAAGTTGTAATAAAAAAATTATAATTAATTATTTACATAGAAAAAAATTACAAAAAAATATGCATCACATTGGGGCATGAGTCCTCTACTTATATCTAAAATCTTATAAAAAATTATTATCATTTTATTATGGTTAGGGTGGTCAGATAGACACCTATTTCTTATTTTTTCCCTAAAATTTAAGTACCTTTGCATTAAAATTTCAAATTTTCACCAAATAGATTTTTTGTTTTTTTAAACAAACCTAGTAGTTTAGAAACTACATTCAATTTGATACAAATTATATTCTCACATATTTTTTAAATAATATAGATAACTTATTCAAATTTTTACATCAAGTTGCCTAACTCTGATTTTTCTAAATTTTTTGCCACTTAAGGGCCTGTTTTTTGCTATTGATGTCAAAGGGGAAGAGAGAGAGAGAAGCATCATGTGAAAATGAGGAAATTGAAATTTTTTTGTGTATAAGTTGGTAAGAGTTATTTTTATGGTTTTCACATCATGTGTTTCCATCAATGACAAAGGGGGAGATTGTTGTAAATTGATAGGTTGTCATCGATGTCAATAGATAATGGAATTTTGTTGATTTCGAGTAATTTTGTTACTCTGGTTATGAATGATTGTTGATCTGATATTTTGATCCAGACTATCCTATTTTTGTATGATCTACTCAGAAGTTGATAACATGATTTACCCTAACATTAGGGGCATTCCCTAACATGGTTTCAACTAACTAGGGTGTATGAGTTGTGAGGTAGTGTTACCAGTTGGTTGTGAACAGTATTGTGCTTTTACACTACCTATGTACATCAGTTTCTTGGTTTGGATTCTATCTCAATAAAAGATATCATTATAGGATTTTTTATATAGGTTTGAGCCTACAAGATGTATTCTACCTTGGAGTTTTATGATGATATGTGAATGCATTTGGGAAATATGAATGGCAGTATTCTATTATGCAAACCTTAGTGAGTTTTCCTCCTACACTCTATTGTGGGAGATTCTGCATTTTCTCATAATTGATTATCATACCATGCGATGTTGAAGATAATTATTTTGATGTCATCCAAGGGAGAATTCAATGAGTTAACAAGTTTTTGTGTTGTGCATTTGATGGAGTTTGCATATGTCTAAAGTTTTGGTTTAACTTTGGTTGACCTAACTATATTAATATTAAAGGGATCTATCTTAGGTCCATACTGAAAAAGTTAGTTTTTGAATTAAGGTTTCTCTAATTAGGCCAACCTAATTAAGAAACATGGATGCACATGTATATATATGTAATACATTCTTTTTGTGTAAAGTGTAGGTGAGTGAGAGAGACAATGGTGGAGAAAGAGGAAGAGGGAAGAATGTTCACATGGAAGAAGTTGAAAATATACATGTGCAAATTGCATAGGTGAGCAGCTCAGTGAGTTATTCAATCATTGTGCTTCACTAGAATTGAACTCTAGCACAGGGAAGTTGCATTTTTCATCAATTCACACTTGTGGTAGTGAGCCACAAACTTTTGTATGTTGGTGATTAGCCATCTCTTTTTGTATTCAAGTTGTGATCCTTTCAAGGGTAGTGAGCCTTGTAATATTCTATATCTGAATATATTATTGTGATAGGGTGAAAATACTTGTTAGAATATGAGCAGCAAGCAAAAGAGTTCAAATAATAACTAAAAACACCCTACAACTCAAGATTGGCCTAAAGATTAACTAAATTAAGCAAAATGAAATATTTAACCTTGTTGAGTTGTCCTTTGGTTGGCCCTTCAATCTTTGATGTTGTATGCTCCTTGGATGGAAAGAGATGCAAGCTATGAGATGAGATGAGGATGGAAAGATAAGTGAAAATGGATGCAAGTATGAAAATTTGGCTAAGTATGGCTCAAAGAAAAATTTTGTAAGAGTTTGGCTAGCATGAATGATCTCTCTCAAAATGAGAGAAAAGAGGGGGTATTTATAGAGATTTTGGAATTCTCTAGGGAAATGGACGGTTGAGATTGAGCCACCAAGATCAAGATTTAGGGTTAAGGTGAGTTGATAACTCACAAGCCCTCACATCTTGACATGTGGCATGTGAAGTGGCTTGAAAAGGATGATGTGTACATGAGTTGGAAGGAGAGTACATGACATGGAGGTAGTACATGTACATTTTTCTACTTCAAAATCACTCTAACATGGATTAGATAAGCTTCAACATTTGTATGGTTAGTCCTATTAATAGATAATATTTAATCTCAAGGTGAAGTGAACCTCATTGTAATTTATTTTGGTTGGTCTTCTTAGTGAATTAGTATTGCATGTTCACTTAAGCCATTGCATAACTATGTTTTATAAATAAGGTAAATTTAGTTTCATATGTTTGAGATTTAGTTTAGTAAGTTTATGATTAACTTCTTTTTTTGTTAAATTTAGTATCATCCTATTAGCAAATTGATAATTGATTCTATGTCTCATTAAGCCATCCCATTAAGTTTTCTTAGGCTATAATGTTGTTGCA
This sequence comes from Sequoia sempervirens, assembly GCA_007258455.2. Classification (NCBI taxonomy): domain Eukaryota; kingdom Viridiplantae; phylum Streptophyta; class Pinopsida; order Cupressales; family Cupressaceae; genus Sequoia; species Sequoia sempervirens. The sequence goes on from VDFB02193867.1 coordinate 625,308,670, forward strand.
TTCTATAAATTAGATAATCAATTTATTTTTTAATATATAGTCTAGCTTAGAACATGTACTTCATCAAATTTGTAGCTTAGTAAATTGTAGGTTACATAAATTTATATTTTATCTATTTGTAGGTTAGTAGTTTGTAGGTTAGAGAATGTTTAATCTCAAAGAAAAAGAAAGACAATTAAATTATTTAATTCATTTATCTTGCCCCCTTATTCAATTAGTAACTAATTGCATGCCACCTCAAGCCATCCCATTAAGTTCCTTTAATCAGACTGATAGTTACATTCTATAAATTATGTAATTAATTTAGTTTAATAAGTTTGGGATTTACTTTTGTATGTTTAAAAATAGGTAAATAGTTGTCTGGCTTAGTCGTGTCCCCTTAGAAAGTGTAGAGAAGGGGGACCAACTAATCAGGACCCTAGGTCATGGGAGGATCTAGAAAAATCAGCTGCCCTGATCTACCTCATGATAAAGGATTGTCTAAGATAGGTTTGAAGTTTTAAGAAGGTGAAAAGGAAGGAAAAATTATGTCACTTTCCTTCTATCAACCTGAGAGGTTTAGGGAATTAGGTGAGAAAATTCTTGAGTCTAGACAATAACCTAGGAAGATCTTTGCCAGAGGACTCTAGCGTAGAAGATGGATGATAGTGTGGTGCACTGGCATCCTAATTTGGTGCTAGAGTCTGTACAAACAAAAAGTATGAGGTATAGTCTAAACTAGCAAAGAACTAACTAACAACCTGATACGTATAGTTTTATATAATGACATAAAGTAGAATGCAGCTAGAAGACTAAAGCAACAAGAAGAATAATTTAACTCAAAAGGTATAATTTGATGAAAACAAAGGTGGTGAGAATCAAACTTATGGTTATTCCAACCTCTCACAAGCTCCACACCAACACAATACCTACACACAATAGAATGGGGAAAATTTTTGGAGCTGTTTCAAGGCTTACCATAGCCAAACCCTCGTTTCTATGTTCCCACCTCCACAAATAGCTAGAATAGCCACAAATAGAGAATTTATGATAAAGAACATATTGAAATGGAAGGAATCCCAAGAAATGCTAACAACAATATGCTACTAAATCAAACACCGATACTAAGTAAAATGAATATCACCTACCTAATAAGATGCCCTCGAGCACATGAAGGGATATGTGAGCTCACAAGCTTGTCTATGCCAACATTTTCGCAACAACAAGAGGAGTGAAACTAGTAGAGTGACAACTTAGAGCTTCAAAATCATGGAAATTATAAGAATGAAGTGTGTAGAAGCAATTTTGATCAAGTGGGATTGAAGAAGATCGAAGAAGATTGAATGAATGGAGAAGATAGTGTTTTGAAGGTGAATAGAAGCCCAAAAGAGAAATTTGAGGTCGGTCAAGGGTACAGGGGTGTTACACATCATTGCCAATGGAGAAGTGTAACACCTCTGCATATTCCAAAGTTAGGAATACTATTAGGACAACAGTGTGTCACACAAACACCTACGCATTGTGCTAGTTTCCCCAAGAGAAATCCCCCCATCGACACTACAAACAATGACTAGGTGGATGGAAAGAGGATGGATGAGGTGGAACATAATCTTTGAGTTTAATTCTTCTATGGTAAGGGGTGTAAATGGGTAATTTTCAAGGGGTGTAAATTCACTCCATTACAGTTTCCCCCAACTTTAGTGAGTGTATGTGCTACCAAATGCAAGGTAAAGTATATCAAAAGAGTTCAAAGAAAACCTAAACTATTGAGGAAGTGGACCACAATTTGACCCACCAAAAAATGCAAGAAGAGATGGCTCCATAGGTATTTAGTTTTGAGGAGAGTTCAAAAAAATGCACCATAGGTTTGTAGACTTACAAAAGAGTGAACGAAAGGCTTTGCAAGTGCTCAGTCCTATAGAGTTGTACAAAGAAATCCCATAGGATGAAAATAGTTTACAGTTCCTTAGACTTGGAAAGGAGGTGCCCTCAAGTGCTTGGTCCTGAGAGAAGTCAAATGTGAGAGGATCCATAGAGTTTGATGCTACCTTACAGGTGTTCAATCCTACAAGTTTGATTAAAAAAAAACTTCATAGGTGCCCCTGCAAAGCAACATGTTAATCTATAGACAAAACATGTTATATAACAAAAATCCACACAGGAAAACATATAGATAGTCATATAGATATTCAAAAATTGGAGGAGAAGCTTTTGAAGGGGTCCCTCAAGAACCCTTCAAAAGAAAAGGGCTCCACTCAAGGGAAGCTCTATTTGAAAAGAGCTAACATTTTTTAAAAAGAGAGCATTTTTTGCTAATTATTCTAGCATCAAGGAATCCTTTTGAAAGATTCCATTCATTAAGGAATTTGAAAGAAAGAATACTCCCTTGCAAGGGAAAGTTTTCAGACTTCTTTATTAGAAAAAGTAGTCCATTCTCAAAGGAAAGTTTTTAGATTCTATCTAATGAATCTATGATGAAAGAAAGATTCATCTATGGATCCATGTTGAAGAATGCAATTTTTGAAAAATAAGGGATTTTTAGCGAGGGATTCATTGTCCACTGAATACACCTAAAAATTGAAGCAATGTGATAGCCCCCCCTTAAGATGGTACATGTAGAACTTAGAGGCACGCGACATCATAAGGAGAGAAAAGCAAGAATGAAGCAATGTTGTGGCTCATGAAACATAACGAGATGTAACCATGGTAATGTCCTCATGCATGTGAGGGACAACTGATAAAAACCACAACATCACAAAGAAATAAAATAAGAGAGAAAGATAAAAATAAAGGGAAAATAATGACATAATGAACAAGAGACAAGGTATTTGATATTTTGGGGTCAAAGCTACTCATAAATATAAATAGATATAATATAGTAATATATATGAACTCTCATCAAGCCCCTACTATATTAGACCGTATGAAGAAGGGCATGTGAAAACAAAATGAAAATAAAAAATTGGGTCAACATGGAAGGGAGGCCTAAATTCCCCCAACACTTTTCATCATCCCCATTTATCAAAAATTAAGGCACAACAAAGAGAAGAATGATGTGACAAATAAAAGAAGTTTATGACATAAAAATGCTCTTGTATCCAAGCACCTATGAGGGTGATAAGGGTCCTCCAAGAACACATAAAAGAAGCATGTGGGAACACAACACACACAAATCTAATCTATAGGTAAAGAAGATGTGCCCTCCTAGCCTCATCAACCAAGAGGTCATTGTTCTCCCAATCTAGATCATCATAAGGGGAAGGAAAATGAGCCTACAAGAGAAAGATAGCAAGGGGAGAACCCTTTGACTCTCTTGTGACAGGAGAAAAGGAAGAGGGCCCCTCAAGGTCTTCTTCACTCAATTCTTGTGAGGTAAACGTCAGCAATTTTATAAAAAAAAATCTAAAAAATTTGGGACATCGTCTACCAAGTTGAACATAAATTAATGGGAGTGTCATGTGTCAACTGAGTGGGCGATGAAGGAGGCACTTGAGATCCACTCCCGGGCTCACTAAAAGACTCAAGGGTAGTGATGAACTCTAGAGACATCAGGGTTGCCTCTTTCACTAAGATGGCATAGGCCAGAGAAGGACTAGCTTCCGAAGAAGGTGATCCCTTCTTTTGACCCCCATTAGAAGCAGGGATTTCCTCCATCTTTTGCTTCATCAAAGGATGCAAGATCCCCATAGATGAAGCCAAAGGCAAGGAGGAAGAAGAGAAAACTACAATGGATACCACCAAGGTATTCAACATATCCATGAGTTTTGGAAAAGGTGGGATGTCCGAAAGGGACATCAAAAGAGGAGGCTCAATCGAAGGAGTAATGAAAACTTGCACCCTTTTGGGGTAAGGATCATCTACACTCGTAGGGGGAGCCAATAGCAATATTGAGGCAAAGGGAACTAAAGCAGAAGGGGAAAAAGAGGAGGACACAACATAAGACAGCAAGGAAAGAGGTGCTAGCTCTCATTCATCCTTTCATGAGGAATCCTGCTTAGTGGATAGAGCCTTCCTCTCGAACTTACACTCAAGTGCAAGGAAGTTTCTATGGCTCCGAGAGCTAGAGGCTATAGCTTGAGAAGGAACGAAAGGCTCCTATTTAGTCATCAGAGAATCCATCACTATCATTTTATATAGAGGGAGTGATTCTTGGATAGGAACAAGAGGAAAAGGTGCAAGAATGGAAACAACAATAGGTGGGGAAGTAGACTCAAGTGCCTCAATGGAAATTCTTTTCGCATTCACTACCTTAGGGGTAGGAATAGTAGGAGGCCATGAAGGTTGAGATGTAGGAGTGACTCCTTGAGGACCCTTCCCCTTACCATACACAATGGGCTAAGCCATCATGGGTAAGACAAGAAGGTCAAACACCTAATAGTTGGCCTTTTTCCAAGCAGGTACAATTGGACTCCCCAAGAGATGCATGAGGGCATTAGTCAATGGCGCCATAGTAGGGCAAGAGGAAGATGCAGGTGGAACTATAAAGGAAGAAGAAGATGCTAGAGTGGACTTCTCCTCCTCCCTTTTTCGAGTGGCTTAGGTAGCCTTATGTTGTGCTATCATGGAAGCTTTAACTAGGATAGGATATGGATAAGGAAGGTAGGTCACTTTCGGCTCTAAGCCCCCATTCTTATATTTCACATAAGTTCAATACAATAAGTCCATCCTAGGAGGGGGTGGGTGCATGAAGTTGGTCACACTTTTGTGGCCAAATGGAAAAAAGTTGTTGAAAAGAGATAATGCGAGCACGTTATAACGTGAGCATGTTACAACACGCTTGTGCTATGTAGTTTTAAAAGCAAAAAAAAAGTGAAAACTGTATCATTTTCTATTTACTATTTCTCAGCTCTGCCTGCAACCAAAAACCCTCACTTTCATGCTCGCATTCTAGGAGGAAGGATTTCTATGAATTTCATCAACAATAGTTGGATTTTCTTTGCAAATATGGCACCACAACAACAAAGAGGTTTTGGAGGTAAGTATTGTTTGCTATTTGTTTTGAATTTCTTACTTTGAAATTGATTTTGTTTGTTTTAGGTTAGATTTGATTGTTTTTTTAAAATTTGTAGGAAATCCTACAAATCCTCAACAAGAATTTGAGGAGGAAAATCCTCAACAAAATCAACCTCCCCCACCAATCACTCAATACCCTCTTGGCACTCAAGAAAATTTGAGTGAAATTGAGAACAATAGAAAACAACTTGAGGATCTTATTAGTAGGTTAAGTGATCCAAATTCTTCAACCACATAAAGAATGCTTCTAGCAAATTCATTGAAAGAGATGTTAAAAAATGTAGATGCAATTACCCAACAAATATCTGGATGGCAAGATAGGAGGTAGGCAGCCAAGCCATATTATGTAGACAAATTATCATATAAACAAGTAAAAGATTTAAAAATTACTAAAGGTGATTTGTGCTCTCTATTCACTGACCCTAAAACAAATCAAAATCTTACCCTCAATGCAAAGAGGTTTCCTATTCATTGGTGCCACCACCAAGAGATTAGGAACCATTTTTATGATAGATGGTATTTGGTAGATTTGATTACCCATCGTGCAATAATTGTGAAGTCCCCCAATATTTTATATGGAAACTATATAGTGAGTTTGCATTGAACCAAATCCCAAATTATTTTGATATGAGGGAGTTCTAGGGGAGAGGTGGTGGGTCAGCTTAGGATAGGCCTGGTGCACAGTCGGATCCTGCACAACAAGGGAGATGACCTCTCACTAGGCCGCCTCATGAGCACATTGTGATGTCTACCATTATGAAGGAGAGTGCTGATGTAGAGACATTGCAAGTGATCACAATTTTCACCTGGAGTGTCATCCATCACACTAGCCCTATTGTATAGCACCATCCAGGGGAGTCTTCAGGTGGTGGCCTTCGAACCCATGTGTGTCAATCTTGTGGGGTGACTTGTTCGTATGACCCTACCAGCACTCAGGAGGGTGCCACGTAGGATCCATATACTACTACACATCCTGATTCATATGCATCTACGGGGATGGAGAGGACTACTGACATTTTGCATGATGCATATGGCATTGGCACTCAGGTAAAATTTAGCATGTTCATTGAATTTAATTTATTAAATTGAAATGCAAGATTAACTAATTTAGTTTTATTATTTTAATAAAATAGCAAGGTCATAGTGTTGAGACTGGATACACCAGTCCTCCCCCTACTTATTTTTGCAATACACCTATCAGTGGGGTATGTAACTAGTAAACAATTATAAATTTATTACATGTTAATAGCATTGTTTTATGAATGGTATTTTAATATGTGATTTTGGATGTTGAATAGGGTAATGTTGGAGGTTTCAAGGAAACACCTCCTAGTGCCAGTAGATTTGCTCAAACATTCACGGAGGTAATATAGAATAAAGAGAACTTAACTAATGAATTCTAATTTTAATAGATTTGTGTAGTTTATATTCATATTGTTGCTTACATTGCATTACACATCATTCAAACTCAAAGCATTACTTCAAATTCAAAAACTAATAATCAGAAATATATAGTTTAATACTTGTACTCAAAATTTTGTTCATTAGATCTCATACATTATAAGTCATCACATGGATCGCTATTGTAACTTTTTTGTGATTGAATAATTTGTTGTTTTATTTTCATATGTTGGTGATAGAAACACTACCAAACATTACAAGGGCAATGGATATTGGTGTTTCCTCCACTATACAATCCTCAATGGCTCTGATAGGGGAGGTATGAGGCAAATTATTAAATTTCAATTTACATTCATTGTTATAGATGAACTAGTTCTAGTGAAAAATCAAACCATTATTGATTCATAGTTTAATTCCTATTTGGATGGTTTATACAGGGCTTGAGCACGTCTCAACATTGGCGTGCAAATATTTCCATCGAGGAGAGTGATCATGAGATGGCCATAAGTGATTATTTTGCTAAATACATCAATTTTCATAATGTAATTTCTATATATTAATGTCTTTACTTCTTATTGTAACAGTTAAAACTTCACCAGGAGCTAAACCCTAGGAGGAGCAGAAGGAGCACTCCTCAAGCATAGCAGAAATGGGTGACAGACTTCTCGTGATTTGATTTCCAAGCAAAGGGAAAGAAAATTGTATTTGAATTAGAGCATGGAGAGAAATGAATTTTGAATGTAGAGCCCTTTGTTGTATGCCTACATGGAAATTTTGTACTTATTTTGTATTGGATATATTTGACATTGTATGCCTATATGGCATTCCCATAAACCTATATGGCTATTTTGTAACTATATTTTATACTTATATCGACATATATTGATGTATGCGTACATGGCTATTTTCCATTAATAAAAATCTTTTTTATTAATGGTGTCCATATTTGCATTATAAATTCATGGTTCAATAGATATGAGTTACGTGTATTCAATTGTATACAACTTACGCACATATACTTTTTGACTTACGTGTGAACATCGAAAAGTGTGAAATTTTTTGTGTGGAAGTCAAACGTAAGCCAATTTTGCAATTCTCAGTTCTTGCATACTTGATCTTATGGACTTATTCCTTCCTAACACATATTGTGAATATTTCTCATTTGGTGCAAAAGATAGAATCCTCATTTTTGAACCACTCATAGCAAAGAGATTCACAATAAGACTTTAGCATTGGAAGATGACTCCATACTTCTCTTGTCTAGACCATAAAGGATTGAAGATTCTTAATTTGATGCAATGATAGTCCTGAGATGAGAATTTATATAACCATGCCTATTTTGAAACTTCTCATCTAATACTACATCAACAAGAACTTAAGAAGTGTTGCATAAGAGTGTTAGGTTTGATAGGCCTTCTCTTCCCTAAGGGAGGAGAGCCTGCATCTTGAATTTTGAACAAAATTTTAAGAAGCAAACATTTTACCTAAAAGCTTCAAACCTAGATGAAATATTTGGCTAAGTCTATCTTGAAAATTATCAATGCATTCAAACTCTAAAGGAGATTGTCTCTAAAAAGCAAACTTTACGCTTTTTCCCAAGGAAAGAAATTGCAACAAGTTGCATGATTTATCTTATTTCTTTCTCACAGTTCCTGGTCAATCATTCATGGCTCAGGATAGTTCTGTTCCAAGGAAAGGACACCCAAAAAAACACTGAGATTCTTCTACGACTTGCAAGAAAAAGGTTTTGGCTCTTTCACAATGTAAATAATTATGTAAAACTATTTTCTTGTTTTTCTTCCACACAAAAAAATGTTCACACTTTTCAGATCGATCAATGATCAATAATGGTTGATTGTAAGCACTTGACATTTTTATGTTTGAACTTTAATTTATAATTTTGTATCATGACATTCAAGTATCACTAATATTTTAATATTTGACTATGAAAGTGGTGGTGTATTTTTGCTATGTTATTTGACTATTAATATGTTGGTGTATTCTAAACTTAATTACTGTTGCAAATATATATATTTTTGATTTTTTTATGTTTTTGTATTACCAAACCCAACCCCAAAAAAAAATTCCCGAACCGGCGAACCAGGTTCTCGAACCCGAACCTGAACCCAAAACTGAATTGGTAACTTAGTAAAAAATAGATTTTTGTATTTTATATTCATAACGTTGATTGCATTGCATTGCACATCTTTTCAAACTCAAAGCATTGTTTCACATTGTATTAACCATAACTAGATGTTGATAGATGACAAAATTTTAATTTACAATATAGTTTTGCCAGGTCATTCCAAGCAGCTATGCAATTACTTCACATTGCATAACTATTTAACTAGGGAGCAACTCAATTGCATTTTCCTGTCATGGCATTCTATGAGACCACATTTCTTTGAGGAATTTTTTCAAATAGTTCACTGTCTTGTCTATACTACCACATTTTTGATACATGTCTACCAAAGCATTTTGTGAAATAGTTCAAGTGTTGCCTTGTTGTTATGGATGAA
>VDFB02193867.1:625318835-625339875 GCA_007258455.2 Sequoia sempervirens
TTTGTTTGGTCACCACGAGTTTGTAGAACAAAATTGCACCACTGCTTGCAACTTTCCGCTTTGCTTACATTTGGCCTTTTCCATCAAGAAACTAGACACCATGGGAAAACCACTCACAAGATAATGAAAACCAAGAGAGGTTATTGTAGAGGGGCCCAACATGATCTCATAAGATTAGACAAGAAATTTCTAAGCATCACATTGTCCAAGTAACCTCATGTTGAAGTTTGCAGCCATTTTTCCCTTTGGACCCTTAAGGGATCGATTTGGTTGAATGTAGCTTGAAGCGATTCCGCATGTTTGGGAGTGAAAGAGGACCATGCCTAGCATAAAAATGTTTATTCAAATGTGTTGGAATAGTCCATTTTGTCACACGAGTTGGAGAATGAAAGTTGCATGACTTTGCAACTTTCCACTACTTGCATTTGACATTTTTTTCATCAACTGAAAACTGGACACCACAGGAAAACCACTCCGAGATAACGAAAACTGAGAGAGGTTATTGTAGAGGGGTCCAACATAATCTCATATCATTAGACAAGAAGTTTCTAAGCATCACGGTGTCTGAGTAACCTCATGCTAAAGTTTGCAGCCATTTTGCCCTTTGGACCCTTAAGGGATCGATCTGGTTGAACGTAGCTCGGAGCGATTCCGCAAGTTTGGGTGCAAAAAAAGACCATGCCTAGCATAAAAATGCCTATTCAAATGCGTAGGAATAGTCTGTTTGGTCATATAAGTTGTAGAATGAAAGTTGCACCACTTTGCAACTTTCCACTGCTTCCATTTGACACTTTTTCCATCAACTGAAAACTAGACACTACAAGAAAACCACTGTGAGATAATAAAAAATAAGAGAGGTTATTGTAGAGGGGCTCAATGCAATCCCATAGGATTAGAAAATAAATTTTTAAGCATCATGGTGTCAGAGTAACCTCATGCTGAAATTTGCATCCATTTTCCCTTTGGACCCTTAAGGAATCGATCCGGTTGAGCGTAGCTCAGAGTAATTCCACATATTTGGGTGTGAAATAGAACCATGCCTAGCATAAACATTCATATTTAGATGCATTGTAATAGTCCATTTGGTCTTACAAGTTGCAGAACAAAAGTTGCACCACTTTGCAACTTTCCCTTGCTTCCATTTGACACTTTTTCCATCAACTAAAAATTGGACACTACAGAAAAACCACTCTGAGATAACAAAAACCGAGAGAGGTTATTCTATAGGGGCCCAACACTATCCCATAGGATTAGATGAAAATTTTCTAAGCATCACGGTGTTCGAGTAACCTCATGCTGAAGTTTGCAGCCATTTTGCCCTTTGGACCCTTAAGGAATCAATCTAGTTGAATGTAGCTTAGAGTGATTCCACATGTTTAGGTGTGAAAGAGGACCATTCCTAGCATAAAAATGCCTATTTAGATGCATTGGAATAGTTTATTTGGTCTCACGAGTTGCAGAATGAAAATTGCACCACCTTACAACTTTCCACTGCATTTAACACTTTTTCCATCAACTGAAAACTGGACACCATGGGAAAACCACTCTGAGATAACAAAAACCAAGAGAGGTTATTGTAGAGGGGCCCAACATGATCCCATAGGATTAGACAATAATTTTCTAAGCATCATGGTGTCCGAGTAACCTCATGCTAAAGTTTGCAGCCATTTAACCCTTTGGACCCTTAAGGGATTGATCCAGTTGAACGTAGCTCAAAGCAATTTCGCATGTTTGGGTGTGAAAGAGGACCATGCCTAGTGCAAACATGCCTATTCAAACATGTTGGAACAATCTGTTTGGTCACACTAGTTGGAGAATGAAAGTTGCACAACTTTGCAACTTTCCACTGCTTGCATTTGACACTTTTTCCATCAACTAAAAACTGGACACCACAGGAAAACCACTTCGAGATAACAAAAACTGAGAGAGATTATTGCAGAGGGTCCCAACATGATCCCATAGGATTATATGAGAAGTTTCTAAGCATCATGGTGTCCGAGTAACCTCATGCTGAAGTTTGTAGTCATTTGCCCTTTGGACCCTTAAGGGATCGATTTGGTTGAACATAGCTCGAAGCGATTCCACATGTGTGGAAAAATTTTGAAACCTGGTGGAATGGTGGATTTAGGGGTTTGGTTCATGTTGCAATTTGTTTCAGAGTGAAAAATGGAGGTTTGCAAAAGTTATCTGATGCCCTAAGTTAGTTTTTCCCTTGTAAATGTATGAAAATGGTCTTTAGAATGCACTTTGCATAATTTTCTAATAATTTAGTACTACAATGTTGGGAGTCAAGAAAATTGAGTTATAGTGATGCCCTAGGTTGGGTATGTGAGTTTTCCTAGAGAAAATGAAGGCTATAGGTTTTGTATGGGTGAATTTGTGAAGGGACTGAGTGTAGAAAGGTTTGGAGGGTCTGTGCAGACCTTGGAAAAGATGTTTTGAACTTTGGTTTGAGTTTTTGTGGCTAGTAGTGTGGAGTTATAGAGAAACCCTAGGTTTTAGGTTGAAATAGGAGGGTTTGTTGGAGCAGCACCTTAGAAGACCTGTATGGAAGAATTGATCAGAGAATTTATGGTTTTGTAACACAATTTGAGACTATCTAAGAGATCTTGTGGTGGCAAGAAGTTTAAAGAGTACTTTGTGTGTAAAATTGGGCTAATTCTAGTAGCCTTTAAGTAGGGTGACTTGAAGTTTCCTTGTCTTGTTGCATAATAATCTCATGTGTAAGCTTGGTTGAGTTTTTTTTATGATTTATGGATGCTATTTGGATGTTGAGTTGGTATTCTTACAATGTTCTCTAAAGGATAGGTCTATTTGTTGTTACTGGTGAATTGGGAAGCCATAGTGTTGATTTGATGAAAGTTGTGTTGGAAACTTCAATCAAAGTTGGAACTTGATTCCTTGAGTCTGATTATGTGTTCCTCCACCTTAATATTGCATCATAGGGGTGTTGGGGTGTGCCTTGAAAAGTTGACATCTTCCTTATATAGGCCTAGTTAAGCCTTGTTTATGGCTTGTAAATCAATCTTTTGATATGTTTGTTTTGGGTGTTTGATCTTGTGCTTTTGGGAACTTGTCGAGGATGGTATTAGGAGTATAAAACCATGTTTCATTGACTGGTTAATTCCTTTAATCATTTTTTATTTTTACTATCCTAGTCGGTGAATGTTGCAAAGTTGCATGGGCTTGTGTAGAAGCCATGGAAGAGTGGATGTTTTTGGGTGCAAGGTCTATTTATTTGGTCATGTTGTGTTGTGTGAAGAGTGTTTACATAATCCCCAAGTCCTATTGATATTTTTGGTTGTATGAGTCAAGTTGAGTGGTCAAGTTGCATTATTGAGAGGAATAGTGAAGTTGGTGTGTGCATATAGAGTATTTGAGAGAAGCTTTTGAAAAGGAAGTTGCTTCCCCTACCACTCTACATCATAGTGGTATAAAAGCTTCAAAGAGTATATTCTTTTTCATTTTTCAGGTTGTGAAGAGAAAGGAACAATTGAAGAGTTTGGTATTCAAAGATTCCTCCAAAGAACAAAGATATGGCTAAAGAGATGAAGGAGATGAAGGACAAACATGCTAGAGAAATAAAAGTTGGAGGAAAGAATCATAGCCTTGGAGACAAAAAAAAAGAAGGGATGTAGAAGAGAGTGAATCAAATGAAGAAGAAGATGATGAGTTTGAAGACATGGAAGAAGAACTTGATCCAGAAGACCAAAGGATTGCAAAGTTGGTAAGGGCAGTTAGAGATGACAAGCCTAAGGTAAAAATTCATGTTCCTAAATATGGTGGAAGTTTAAATGATGAAGAACTAATTGAATGGATTACTGCATTAGATGATAATTTTGAATGTGATGAGGTTCCTAAGGAGCAAAGAGTAAGGATTGCAAAGACAAACTTGCGAGGCCATGCTTTGGTATGGTGGGACTACTTTCAATTTGAGAGGAGGAAGCAAGGAAAGTCAAAAATCACCTCATGGGACAAGATGATATCAAAACTCAAAGGTAAATTCTTACCCAAGGATCATTAAGTTCAAATGTTTAAGAAATTTCAAAGCTTAAGACAAAAAGAAATGGATATTAAGTCTTATGTACTAGGGATTTTTATAAATTAAGTTTAAGGTTTGGTCATCATGAGAATGAAGATGAAAAAGTTGCAAGATATATTGGTGGTTTGAGGTTAAACATACAAGATGAATTGGTTTTGGCTAACCCTAGGAGTGTAGAGTATTGTTATCAAATGGAAATTTGAGTGGAGGAGAAGCTTAAGAGGAGACAAGAGAAATCAGCGAGAGGAAGAGGTGGTCTTGTGTAGGAGCACCTTGACTCTGAAATTTTTTTTGTAAAGATTTGAGTTTTCAAAATATGAAGGAATTGCAAAGGCCATTCTAAGTCATTGAAAGGCCTTTAGGAAGTAAATAGAGTCAAAATACAAAAAAATGTCATTTTTGTCCCTAGGTGATAAGGTTTCCAAAATTGTTCATTTGTTGTCAAAATTGTGAAAAGGCAAAAATCAGAAAAAAGAACACAAAAATCAGAATGTGAAGAGAAAAAGTGGGAGAGGAAAGATTTTGGTCAATTGGAAGCTGAAAAGGAACTTTCATAACTATTGTAAAAGTTATAAAAAGCATGAAAAGGCATGGAAAAAATAGAAGTTGAGTCTTTGTAATCATATTTTGAAATAAAATCCCCTGTTTCTGAGTTTGTAGCACTTTCTCCATGGATTTTATCTTATATTGGTAATTTAGGAAATTCAAAAGTTTAAATCCTTGTGTGATCTCATTGTCGGTAGAGTTAGTTTCATTCACAAATAATTTGGAAGGTTAGTTTTGAGAAATAAAAGAAGGAAAAGCAGTTTTCTGTGTCCCAGGCAATGATCCTCGCTCTATGATTTTGAGTCTTATAAGGAAAATATTCTCCATCCCACCATTATAGGCTAGTAGAATGGTGGGATGGATGGTTTTTTATGTTTATTTAACATGTTTTTGAGTGGAAATTGTGTCAAAAATTAATAGGGAAGGCATGGATATGAAGATAGTTGTTGCTCCAAGAGGAAAATCTGAGTTTTCCATATGAAAGATGGTGCCTACAAGTTGGAATGGTTGGAATAGATTTTTTTTTTATATGGATAAGGGTTATTATGTTTAGGAAGACTTATTTACAGGTGTTTGCAATAGTGGCAGGTGATTTGGAGGTTTGTAGATGATATTTCTTAAAAACCCTCACTTGCTTGTGCTTTAAAAGCTTATAAACAAGGGTTTACTATTTAAATATATTGTTGGGAATTTCTTACCTTGAAGATTGATGCTTTGTGAGTTTTTCCACCTGTATAAAGACTTTTTATGGTTGGTAAGTGATATGGAGTTTTTTTAAAGGTGTCTCCTTTGTTAAATTGGCCTATTTGGGGCTCTTTAGTAACAAAGAAGTCAAGACACCAAGTGTGTGTTCCCAAACAAGTGTATTTATCATATAGAGATTCATTATGGTTTGCAAGTTACACCCAATTTGGTGTTTTGGCAAATTTTGGCCTTGTGAATGCAAGAAACTAAGATTATGTGTAGACAATGATTTGAACGTTTGGTTTGGGTTTGTAACTATCTAAATGATGATGAAAAATGTGACTCAAGGTCTAGAAGAAGTCCTAAAGAAAGGTTTGTCATTTTAATGTCTTGAACAATGTGGAATCATGGTATTTTGAGTAAGCAAACTGGCATTTTGACTACTAAAAGTAAGGAATCTGATAAAACAATGTTTGTGAATATGATCTTGGTATTGTTTCAATTAGAATGATGATGATTACAGTGTCATGGAATTTTGATAATAGGTTTGAAGGGAGAAGTAAATGAGTGGTGGTCTTTTTTCCTTGATTGAATCAAGTTAAATGGATGGTAATAGTGAAAGTTGTGGTGATTCAAAATTTCTAATAGTGTTATGATGAATTTGATGAAAGTGTGGATTACTAATTTGAAAAATTGATGATTGGTAGCCTTGTAGTCCAAAGTGAATTTGATGTATTTAGTTGAGTTGATATGTGAAATTGGTGAAATGAATAGTGAATTTTGAAGAATTTGTCAATTGATCTTCTCCAAGATGAGTTTGGGATAGAAGTTCCTTATGTTTGTGTTGTTTAGCAATTGATATTGCATCAAATTGGTATTAGAGATGGTTTTGCAATCTAATATTGCATCATGGTCCTAATGCAAGAGGAAGAGGAATGATTTCTACATAAAAGCATCCAAATGAAGATCAAGAAGGAGCAAACAAAGGTAAAGATCACAATGTTGATTATAGAGGTGGTTTTGGTTTTAGAGGTAGAGGAAGGTATAGTGTTGGTAGAGGTACTAATGATTTTGTAGGAAGGTGCTACACATGCAATGAGTTCGGCCATCCTTCATGGAAATGTCCTGAGAGGGTTGGTAGTTCATCACGTGGAAACAAGAAGATTGATAGGAGAGCACAATTGGTTCAAGAGGAGTGTGAAAGCCATTATTCTACAAGTAAGAAGGTAGATCCTAAAGTAGGGGAAATGTTGATGGTGAGAAAGACAATCTTGAAAGTAGCAAAAGAGGAAGAACCCTTGCAAAGGAAAAGTCTCTTCAGCACTAATTGTAAGTGCAAGGACAAGGTATGTAGAGTGGTCATTGATTCTGGCTCAACTAAAAATATGGTGTCAATGTGAAATGGTAAACAAGTTAGGCTTGAAAATAATTCCTCATGAATGTCCTTATAAAATTTCATGGTTAAATGATGACCAATCTTTATTGGTGAATGAAAAGGTCATTGTAGACTTTCAAATTGGTGTTTATCACGATAGTGTTGTTTTTAATGTGCTTCCAATGGATTGTTGTCATCTCCTATTAGGAAGACCTTGGCAATATGACAAGAGGGCATTGTATGATGGTAGGGAAAATACCTATACCATAGTCAAAGATAGTTATTCTTTTGTTTTAACTCCTCTTGTAGAAGATATCAAAGGTAAAGAATAGGTAATAATGTGTGGTAGGAAGGAACCTATAAATGTAATGAAGGAGAATTTTTTTTGATGTTGTTACCTATCCGAGGACTGATAATGTAGGGGCAGCAAGTGTGATTATAAACACAGGGCTGAAAAGTGCTTTGACAAGGAATTTGCATGAAAGTATTGTTGTAGGGACCATTGAATTTCATGTAGTTAAGAGTAAGGAATAGGTTTCAAATCATCTTAGCATCCGTACAGACCGTACAATAACAAGAAAAGTAAGAAAAAACTAGTAAATTTCTGGAAAATAACATTCTTACTGATCAAAAAATGGGTTACAAATCAACCAAAAACCTCTCCTTCGAGGCAGTGAAGGCTATTATACATGTAAATCTCATTACAATGCCTTAGGCATGAGTTGTTCTCATAGATATTTTACAATGTCACTCATGTACATTCGAGATTCTTTTCTAATGTCTACATCATAGGTTCTCATTTAGAGGTTAACTTCAAATTAGTAACTTGAGATTCCCTCGCAAAGATTCACATGTTCTTTTATAATGGCTTCAAATCATAATTGAGATTTGTCCAGATCATCAAAATAAGGATGTTGCATTGTTTTTTTGGCTGAGATTCTCTTTGATGGCTCAAAAATCAGCATTTTTTGCAAGGAGGGACCAATCAATTTTTACTTGTTTAGTTATAGATACGCAAAGGAAAAGAATAAAAATAAATACCTCATCCAAAATAGATGGAAGGCACTTACAGATAGGCATGGAAGTCTCTCAACTTAGTCAGTCTTGGTAATACATCTTCACTGAAGATACCTATTGCACACAACACCTCTCATGAATAGAATTTCTTGAAATTCAAGATGCTCTTATAATGTCTACATCATAGATGGTCATGATAAGGTTAAATTCAAATGAGTAACTTGAAATTGCCTCACCAAGCTTCCACGCACTTTTGTAATAGCTTAAAATCATAATTGAGATTTGTCAATATCATCAAAATAAGGATGTTGCATTGCTTTTCTGCTTGAGATTCTCTTGGATGGCTCATAAATCTAAATTTTATGCAAGGGGACACCAATCAATGTTTTTCTGGTTACATACAGATACACAAAGTAAAATAAGATGATAGAATTGGCATCAACCAAATTGACATGTCTACAAGTATAAATTAATAAGAACCATTATGCATATACTTACAAATTAATCCAATGAACCATCAGGGTCTACTCTACTTTTTATTGTGTTAAGTATTTCCTCATGGTCAAACTCACGGACCTTCCACAAGGTCTTGTTCAAAGGTCTACCCCCATATTTAGTCAAATGAACATTGGATTCCACGACAAGGTTTGAGTAATGAATAATCTTACGATGTGTCTCAAATTCCTCAAACAACCAATGTTTAACACTCTTATGTGGGTACCTTCTCAGCCACGTTCCAGTAACAACAACTGAGCCTGTAGGGTATTCGATGTTTTCTCCATCTATAATTGGGACTTCCAATTTCTTTTTTTCCTTAATACAATGACACAAGTAATAGTTTTTTCCCTCTTTGTTGTCTTCATCTGCAATAATTGCATAAACATGCCCTACATTTATATGTGAGACATATCTCTTGAAATTAGTTAACATTATGAATACAGTACAAAGTAAGATAACAATATGGAATTTCAAATACTAAGTAAGTAGATATATTACCTAGTTGAACTAGATCTGATACATGGTCAAAGTCGACCGATGATTTCATCTGTGTTAGTTCCTGTAATTAGAGAAAAAATTTCAAGTTAGATTGCAAATAGCATAAAACCATTAAATCCTTAATAACAATGGAGAACAATGAAAGCAAGAAACATGAGAGTATGAAACAAATTCACCTAGTCTTCAAATCTCTATTGGTTACCTCCATTGGCCTTCTCCATCTTGCAGAAAATGATATAATTTCCCTCAAATTTGAAGTGAAACTATAACCTATGACAAAGCCAAGCAAAATATTGAAGTAAAATGTGTATGCTCAAGCACTCAAAAAGCTCTCAAGAATACTGAAAATAACTTGCCTAAAATGACTTGAGAGAAGGCCTTTTAAATAATGCCAAATTGAGAATGGATGGCCAAGATTAAAAGTTGGTGAAGCCCTAAGATCAAAGGCCAAGAATCAATTCCATAAGGAGGATTAGGGTTAGGGAAAAATTAGGTCAAAGTTAGGGCAAGCCTTGAAATGAAGGGTTGAGATTTAATTGGAGATAATCAAATCAATGGTGGAGAAAAATAGGTACTTGGAATATTAGAAATGATGTAATTTATGGAGGAATGTTGACTTATGAATTAAATAATGGTTTAATTCATAAATGGGAATGAGACAAAAGACTTGATATTTATAATTATTTTAATTATTTATTTGGTGGGATGGAAAGTGGGCTAAATAAATAAGTTTATTTAATTTAAGGATAAATGATAATGTTATGGAGGAAATAAGGATTGATCAGTGACATATTTAAATAAATAAACGTAATTTATTTATTTAAATAATCATGGAGGAATGGAAATGATTATATAATTGAATTATGTGAGGGAGAAGCGTGGTCGTCATAGAAAAATATGGTTTGCAAGTTGAGGCCATTTTTATGTGTCTATAGTTACAATGCCATCAGAGAGTGATACGTGTGAAGTGGGCTAAGATAACTTGTCAACCATTTGTCAACCCACTCCCCTGACTCACAATAATTCCAAGCTTGCATTGTACATGAAGAACAAAAGCATTCCATCTTATGTGTATTGATATTCCATGAACCTGCATTTGATCTAAGGAAAGAGTGTAACTCACTCAATCATGTTAGTGTACAACAATCCTCATCTGGTGCAGTGTTAGTATCATCCATCAACCAAAAAATTCTATGAATTGAAGACGTACCTTCATTACCTAGACCCATCAAAGCATTACACCACACAACGATTGATCTTGCATCTGTCAACTGTGCACTGTCTTTATACTTTAACTCTTCTCATGTTAATGCTCTTTTCACACATGCTCCTGCACCATCATGCTCCCCCTTTCCATGTCTGGCCTCACAAAAGTTCCACATATTTTGAACATGTGTAGTGAGATGATCCTGCACAACTAGTAGAACATGCACGCGTTCTTGAACTATGTTGCATAGTTATCTAACCATATTATATGTTGATCATATGATATGCCCCTCTAAGTGAAATGAATGTAGAACATTTGGAAGAAACTTTGCATGAACTCTAGAGAATGTGTGCAATCATCACTAATATAAAAGTGATACTCCCTCAATACCTTCCTTTGGTCCTCTGTACTATCAGCTGCATGAATGAATGCTATGTGCACAAGTATTGAAACCTATGTGGAGTTGTAATACTATGACTGCACCTCACACTGTGGCTGTAGAGTGTAGTTCTCTACAAATTCAACCACTAATACTATGCTACCAAGTGGAAAGGTTTCTTTGCATAGCTTGAATTGCATGTCCAGCCATCGGGCTCTATCGGTATGCCTTGTATACTCATACACTAGATTCTCATGAAACATGGACATGAATTGATACATTGGAATCTTATAAATAACCAACTCACACCTTTTTTCTTCAAACCCATCTTTTGTAGCATATGCCACTATTTTATACTTCTCAAACTGTACTAGTTTTTGTCCCACCTCATATGTGCTTTCCATATGTTGACATACTGGCATTCGTTGCAAGCCACCGCAATGCTCGCATGAACCATCCAAGCATGTTGTCCTATAGAATATTTGGCCATCCTCTATTTCACATAATTTTTTTGATAAGAACTCTCTTGAAGATTGTGGTGGGGCTTCTATGCCACAATCCTGCAAAACATCATTAGTATGCAAATCTAAACATATAGAATGATAAAAATCATAATGGTTAGAGAATTCAATATGTAGTTTACAACTTCTTTATCTTGACATAAAAAGGTTTAATCATTTCAAAAAATATTTGAGAAATATTAATTTGAGGATAATCATTTTGAAATTTATGAAAAAATTGTGTTTGAGTCAGATCCAAAAAATGATTTGGATGTGACTCACGGTTTTGACTACCGATTCTCCTCCTTACGACATCCCTTTGATTCAGAGATGGCCTTGTATTATTCTTCCAATAATCTTCAATTAGTGTTCTCAATGCTTCAACAAATTTTTTATCTTTGTGTGCAGTCTCGAGAATGCCCATAATTCATTTGAATTGGTGCCCTCAATTCTTTGTCATCTTTGAATGGCTTTTGATAAAGTTTTTCTACTAATTCCCATTTGTTCACTTGTATTTTTAATGAGGCAAGATCTCTTTGTTTGATATCTTACCAAAGTCGATGTAATGACACGTCAGGTGACATTACTATCCTTTGAGCATGAGGTCTTACCCACATTGTCATAAGCATCCAGTAGATTCTTCACAATAGTGTTTTCACTTGATGCATTCAATTTTCTCAACCCAAGAGTCTTCATGATGTTTCTATACTTTAAACCCCACATCATTTGAACAAATAGTTGACATCTTGCGGTCTCATTTAGCCTTTCAAAGAACATTTTCCAAATCTTATCAACATATCTTCTACAAGTGTGTTATGGAATCTTACCTTCCATGTGCTGCAAAATATCCTCATCAATATTAATCAAAAACTTTGGCTTTCTACACAAAATTCTAAGTGGTGTTCTCTTAGGTACATACATCTCAACATTAGCAATTTCATCAATATTGAATTGAGGTGGGCTAGATTGCGTACCTTCGATCAAGGGTGGAATAGAAGAAATACCTTGAGGTTCACATGGGGATGATGGAATACCTTGTTCATCAAATCCGAGTAATGATGTACTCTCAACTTAAAATGTGGTGGATGGTGTCCAACCATACTCATTTGTGGTAGATGGTGTCCCTCCATATTTGCTTGTGGTTAATGGTGTCCCTTCATATTCATTTGTGGTAGAGGGTGTGTCTCCAACTACAGTATCTGCATCTCCCATAGCACAACTCTTTCGCATTTGTGCCCTTTGTGTTGCCAATTTATTTTCTCTTTTTGACAATTGAGGTTCCTCTACAACTAGATTGTTTTCATCAATCGTTCCCAATTTCTAATTTTCATGATATTCCCTCATCCATTTTTTCTCTTTATCTCTGAAGGCTTGGAGTTGATCATATGTTAGTTTATTCCTTTTAATAGTTCGTTTCTTCAGCATGATGAATAATTTTCCCTATGCAAAAAGTGCTAAGTTGTCAAATTAACTAATTGAGTTTCTCAGTTGGGCATGTTATATTGAGCATGAGTAGGGTATTTTAGGCTTGTTTCAATAGTTTTCAAGCTTTGGAGTGTTTGGCAAGTGCTACTTTCAATAAAACATAGGGTTTTTGGTGCAGGAGCACCAACACCATATTTTCAAAACTTGAATCATTGAATGTTAATCATTTGATCACTTGATCAATAGGTGTGTCATAGGTAGTTTGAAGTCACTATTTTCATTGAATAAGGTTTAGAAACACCATTTTGAATGTATTTAGGGATGTGGAGGTCAATGGAGTCCAAAATGTAAAAGTTGCTCAATGAGATGGTTCATGTGATGAGTCTAGAAATTTAGGTGTTTTGATGTTCTTTAGGTCAAATAAGGTCTTTGGAGACCATCTTTCATGTATTCAGATGTCTTAGGATTGAGTTTTCAAAAGTTGCACATGGTATTGGAAAAATTTCAAAATTGCAACAAAAGTTGTGAAGAGAAAAATTGTGAAAATACAAGAATTTGAAGGGTTAGAATTTGAATAGATATTTATGCTTGCTAGGAAGCCAAAAAGATCATTGTAAGAGCTTGTTAAAGACCTTCAAAGGCTCATTGGAAATAGAATGAAGATTGATTGTTGAATCATTTTGAAGAATTCAATGTTCCATTTTTTTATTTCACTGTTTTCTATATTTTTCCTATGTTAACATAATTTCATTATAGTTGTACGGACCCACACATTCAATAAAGGCTCTAACATTCTTTATTTCATGTAGTGTTTTGGAGTAGCTCTTATTTGCATCAATTTTGAGCTTCTTGTTGATGATGTTTTATGCACAGCAACAACTCGGACATAATATAATATTCTATCTCTCTTGAAAGGTAAATCTCTATCAGCAAACCTCAAGAGATAACCCCAAGGTCTCTAATGTCAGGTTTTGACAATGTATAAACAACTTAGTGATAAATTTGAAAATGTTGGTAATCACAATGGGACCTTACTACAAGCAAAATACTGAATCTCAATTTACCAAATCTAACAATATGATGATAGTTCAATCCTAAATTTAATCCAATAATCAAAGAAATAACAAAAGATAAGGGTTTCAAAGAGATTTCTAAACTTAAAACTAAACCTAAGATCAACAATACAAATGACCAACACTCGAAATGGACCAATCCCTCAAAACTGATTTCTACTTGACCCAGATGGATCTGCAATCTTATAGAAACAGTGCAATCTTCTAAGGTGTTAATATTTTCAAATCATGAACATTCATTCAAACAACCATATTGCAATTGAAATGAATAAACCCTCACAATTGAACTAAGCACAATGAATATAAAGTCTAGGCTAAGTTTGCAAAGCAACTAACAATCAATTGGTTGTGAAAAGTATGGACCAGAGATTGCTACAACACTTCAAATATCAAACCATAAACATCATTAAATCAAATATAATTCTAAATACTAATTTTTCTCAAAGTAATTCTAAAGATAGAATTACAAGAACCATGCAAGATAAGAGGAACACAAGTATGGCACCAAATCACAATGTCATTACTTGCATCAAATTATCCAGTATAGCAATAATTCTAGCTTTCTATTACAATATTTGCTTGAAAACAACTACTTGCTAACTCTTGCCCTACTGAATTCACTCTATCTCTCTCTATTTGTCTATGTCTAAAATTTCTTAACCCTTACAATAGAGGAAAAATACCATATTTATAGAACCCCCAAAACATGTTGACCTAGAGGATTTTACAATAATAATTAGGCATAACAAGTTGGCCAAGAGAAATTAAAAATGAGATAAAATATGCATTAAATGCACGAAATTCATCCAGGTCGGCCTGGGATTTCCAATGCAATTCAGACCAATGCATACCAAAATAATAGGGAAGCACAAATATCGATGTAACCCATCATTAACTACCTTCCCCTTTGTCTTTATTCTGATCCAACATTTCATGAACTTTCAAAAGCACCCCATCCAAGTTGGCCACAAATGGCAAAGGAAAAATCCTAAGTCACCTTTCAATTGATGCAATTTCTTCCCTTAATTGTTTTACCAACTTATCCCACTCAACCCTATAGGTTATGTATTTATCAATAACAACAATGTAGGTGGCCACATCATCCAACTAGTGCTCAGAAGTGAAATCATCATTAATTGGAGCATAAACATCATGCCACCACCTACTCAACTATTCTAAACTCAAATACTTAGGGGAAATCTTCCTTCTCCCTGTCATAATCTCAAAGAAAGCAATGGATCCATTATACAGACCAATTAGGGTATCATCAATCTGCCTCCTTTGTTTGTAAATATTTTTCAGAACCTTCTATTTGATTTGCAATGCTTCAACCACTCCCAAGGTTGGTAGCTCTGGAGGAAGGAAGAATTTTATCATTTACTAGCTTATCCCTGGTGTACTCCATGATAGTTTTAGTTTTCTGCAGCTGGAGATCTATATCTTCTTTGCACTGAGCTAATACCTCCTTCAACCAATCAACTGCCCTCATAGCATCCTTCCCTATTGAAAAAAATATCTTTAATGGCCTCATTTCCTTTGGTTCACACCCATTGCAACCAATTTGTAGTGGCAAGAGTGGAAGCCTTCATCTTTTCCAACTCGGTGATAGTCTCTTGAGGCAAGGGATTCGCAGCAAAAACTGAGGGGTTAATAGATTGCAAGGTTTTCATCAGATCCTCCAAGCATTTCCTGAGATTCTCATTTTCCTTTTTTAGCTGCTACTTAGTCTTTATTTCCTTCCTCAATCTACCCAAGATGACTACACTAGAACCCTAATAATCTTCAATGTCCTGCTCAACGGAAGTGGGCCCTAAATTAAAAGTCTGCACATTATAGTCTTTTGCAGATACCTCATCTCTATTCTTATCTGAAGCAAGGGTTGCAATATGGACAACTCTATTACTCGCCTCATCTCTTTCAATCCTTGAGATGACCCTAGCCTTCTTCTTACTCTTGTCCTTTCCAATCTTGGCCAACAACTCATCCTAGTTTGGTGGAGTGTCTTCCACAACAACTTGTTTCCTCTTTATCTCCTTATCCAACCACTCAGGAACAGTGGATTCCAATTGCACTTTGCTTTGTTTCTCCTCATCCTATTGATCTTTAGGTGCTTCCTTATCCAAACTCTACTTCTTAGGAGTCTCATTTTTCCTACTCTCCTCCTCAACATGTTCCTCCTTGTGCTCAGGTGATGGAATATTTTCTACCTCTTCCTCTCTTGGAGGTGATTTAACCTCTTTGGTTCCAACAAGTGACTCTACATATGCAACTAAGGGAGACTGCATTACCTTTTCAACCTTGGCCTCCACAGTAAAAAGGTCACCCTCATGAAATTCCTCCCCTCTAGTATCTAGATGATCTACAAATTTCTTAGATTCACTTGGTTTTCTTTGAGCTTCATGGGCAGAAGGAGGAACATCATCGTGTTGCTTGACATGAGAAGTAACTGGAGGAGAAATTGCCTTAGGCACACTATCCTTGGGAGAAGGAGTCCTAGACCTCCTTGCGTACACCCATGCCTTCTCTTATGAGCTTTCTACATTTACCACCGGTGGGGTAACTTCTTTTTCTCCTACTTTGGAGATCACCTTCTATGATAGTCTTATGACTCTTATCCTTTTGGGCACAAGAACCTCAACCTTAGGACCTTTCTTTTCAATTTCCTTCTATTCAGACTTCTTAGTCCTTGACCTTTTCATAGCAATTGGCCTTCTCTGCGTCTCTGCTTCTTAGACTTCCTCCTCTTGAACACCCTTTATCTTGATCTTGAAAGGAGAATCCAGCCTACCTTTGCCCTTAGGATCCTACTCAGTTGACTCTTCAGAAGTGGAATGAGGATCCAAATCCCCCATCAAATCATAGATGCACTGTACACCCATATTTTCCAACTCCCATATTTTATGCCTTAGCCACATTCTAGTGAACTTGGTGACTAGATCCATCAACTATTTTAGTTCTGTCTTTTCTTCTTCTAGCCAATCCACATCACCAATCGGCCTGTCCTTTATCACCTCATAAGCATGATCCTAAACTAGGATTCCATCATCTTCAAGTTGATCAAGCACTACCTTTACATTGTATAGTTGAACTGACTCGACTGGAAGTCAAGAAAAATTCTTCTTCCTAACCTCAAATTCATCACTGCAATTGGCCTAGTAGTCCTCCAAATAAACCTTATGGCTATACTCCCTACTAGCCTTCTTTTGAGCTTCACTTCTGATGTCAAACCTTGATCTCTTGGAATGGAAGGATAAGCCAAGAGTGTTCATCTCCTCCTCTAAAGCTTGGGCAGAAATAATGGAAGGACATGCCTCTCCAGTGCCAATCCTTAATGGGAAGTCTCCACCAAAACCAGTCTTATGCTTGTCCCTTTTAACAATGGCATCAAAGTCACATATCTGCCTAGTGACTTCTAGAAGTATGATATGATCAGTGGGATATCTTGAAAGCCTATATGGAGCCCTTTGACAACCATCAACCTAGATGTATGAGAAGGTTGGGAATTGAATAAACCAAGCACCATATTTCTTGATGAGCTCCTTGGCTTGGTCAGAAATCCTTGTGTGCTCTGCTCCCTGAAGCAATCTAGTGATATGCATGGTGAATGCATCATTCACCCTCTTGTAACTTGAACTTCCCAAATGCAACTGAGGGTAAACCTCAGAGATAATATCATGTCCAAAGGTGCCCCTGGTACTTAATCCCTTGTAAGGATGAAACCTTGCAAGAGCATAAACCAAGTATGAGGTCATTGTGAAGGTCTTGGTCTGCAACACATTGGACAACTGCTTATGAATCACACTGCTAATGACACCTACCCAATGGTAGTCAATCTTCTCTTGTTCCATCCTCACAATCACATGGCACATCCAATTCTCAAACATGCCAGCATTCTTCAATCCAACCACCCTACTAAGAAGAGTGATGGCATCATAATACTCCTTGAATTTTGCCCTGAATAACTGCTTAGGCTATTTGGAATAATGAGACTTGGGCTTCTCCAACCAAGAATTGATGAGCTACTTAGATTTAACAATTTGTTCTTCATAGTATTCTTGAGTTTCCTTCATGTTGAATGCCACCACATGAGATCTATTTGGCATATCAAAATTCTGAGCAATGGAAACATGGTTGAGATTCGCCATAATCCTCCCTTGAGGACCAATTATTCTTTGTGTATCACTATCATAGTGTCTAGCACACTCGAGGACCAACTCATAACACTACACCGTGGAAGGGAAACCAGCCACATGTGCCAATCCTGACTCCAACATCCTCTTAACCACCAGAGGAAGATCCTGTGCTGCCATTCTAGCCTTGAACTCCTCATAGTCCCATAGTCCAACATTGGTATCAGTTACCTCTGACCAGACAAAAGTGATCTTACTCTCTATAATCTAGCTCTTGATGTCCATCTTAATTCTTTCTTCTTCAGATATGGAAGATCCCTCCATGTCACCCTTAGTCTTTCTAGTTGTTGCCTTGTTTGATTCAACCTACACTTGACAAAGGAAACATAATAAAGATCACATCAATAAAGGTTAACCAATCAAAATCATCATTAAATCATACTATACCTCATATAGAATGACCATGTTAAACTTCGGGTTTCAGGACCATCTCTGGAATCTAAGCCAGGGAGGAATTTCGGGGAATTCTAGGCTAGACAGATTCTAGCGGAATAATCATGAAAACACCTATTAGCAATTAAATCTGATCATTATTAATCCATAAACAAAATGTGAAATCAAAAGGTAGCATGAATAAATCATAAAATGCATAGTCATCCATCAACACATCATGCTATTTCATATTCCATCAAATTCTGGGAAAATCTACCAGGGATGGATTTTCGTGAAGGTAGAGACACTTTGCAAATTTGGAAAAAATAGGGAGCCAAGGACTTTGGGAAAATCCGGAGTCGACGAAAATCTGTGGATAAGGTAAAACCTCGAAAGTATGTAGATTCTGGGAAATCGAAGGAAATAGGGAAAATCCTCTAGAACCAGAAAATCTATCAAAGATAAAAAAATCCTAGACTAAGGACGAAAACCAAACTGTGCCACTAAATCATGATTTTGCCTAGATTGATGGATCAATCACAAATTTCAACAATCTAGGCCTGAAACAAGCTTGGTATGGGCCCTTCATAGATTTTCTTAGAATTCTAGGCCAATTGGGAGGTGAACTAGGGTTAAATGGCGATGCCCTAAGTCAAACCCTACAAATTCACCATTAACACACAGGAAAGCTCAGGATTCAATCATTTCAAGCACTAATTCCTTACAAGGGGGAAATCACGACTCTCAAGCACGACTACTCAGAAGGAAAAGAAAGAAACGAGCTTGGAAATTAATTGGGAGACCATAAATCAAACAATGCTATGCAACCCTAGTCATGGAATGATCAAACATTCAAGAATTTGAACCCCAATAAGCTCAATAACATCAAAGTGTTATCCACAATCATCAATTAAAAGCAAGATAATCGAAAACATACCATTGTGAAGCAGAAATCAATCTCAGAAACAACAAATGCAAATTTAATGGCATCCACAAAGAACAGTGGCAGGAATGTACCATAAATCACCACTTAAATCAAATAATTCAAACTCAACGCCTCAAATCCAATCAAACACTCACAATAATGCACTCCACAGCTCAATCAATGGCAAAAAAAAAGCATAATAGTGCAAAAGACCTCAAAAATCAGTTAAATACATCGTTCAAAGCTCGTATGAAAACATTTATTTTGTCAACAAGACAGCTAGGGAAAAAATTGGGAACCCGACGACAGGGCAGAATCTAGAAAAATCTGGACCATGCAGAATTCCACGAAGACTAAAAATCTCCAAACCATAGTGCTCAGCTGAAGTCTGAGCAGGATCCAGGAAAATCCGGCTAGGGTGGAAAGTCCCGAGCTTCACCTAGAGCTTAAGATTTCCAATGAATAACCTAAAGGGATCACTTAGACAATCAAAATAAACATTTAAGCACATGCCAAAATAAGATAAAACCTCAAAATGAAAGGGCCAAGACACCAAAACCAAAGCAAAAGAGGGTCCCTACCTTCAATGGGGCATGCGTGCGAAAACTGCACAACACTTCTAACATTCAATTTTGTGGGAGAAATCTTGATTTTTTTGGGACTGCCTGCTAAAGTTAGAAATACCCCTATTTTGTGAGCAATATGGATTTTTTGGTCATCCCACCTACTGTGTAGACTTGTGCTTCGGTGGGATGACATGTATAAATGTATATTGGATTTTTAATAAAGTTAAAAGGCACTAGGAGTCCACAAGGTCAAGTTATAGTGATGCCCTAGGTTGGGCATGTAGGTTTTGCTAAGTGAAAATGAAGGCTAAATGTTGTGTATTGGTGAATTTGTGAAGGGAGTGAGTGTAGAAAGGTTTGGAGAGTCTGTGCAGACCTAGGAAAAGGTGTTTTGAACTTTGGTTTGAGGTTTTGTGACTGTTAGAGTGTAAATACAAAGAAACACTAGGTTTTAGGGTGAAATTGGAGGGTTTGCTGGAACAACACCCTAGAAGACCTGTACAGAAGAAATGACCTAAGAATTTGTCATTTTGTATCACAATTTGAGACTTTCCAAGAGATTTTGAGGTGGAAAGAAGTCTAAAGGGTACTTTGTTTGTAAAATAGGGCTAATTCTAGTAGCCTATTGAGTAGGGTGACTTGAAGTTTCT
The DNA here is from genome assembly GCA_007258455.2 of Sequoia sempervirens. Lineage (NCBI taxonomy): Eukaryota > Viridiplantae > Streptophyta > Pinopsida > Cupressales > Cupressaceae > Sequoia > Sequoia sempervirens. The sequence goes on from VDFB02193867.1 coordinate 625,338,783, forward strand.
CTATGTTGTTGCATGAGAATCTCATATGTAAGCTTGGGTCTCTGCTTTTTATGTTGTGTAGATGTTATTTGGATGTTGGGATGGTTCTCTTACAGTCTTCTCTAAAAGATAGGTCTTTTTGTTGATTTGGTGAGTTGGGAAGCCATGGTGTTGATTTGATGAAAGTAGTATTGGAAACTTGAATCTGAGTTGGAACTTGATTCCTTGAGTCTATTTGTGTGTTGTAGTCCTTCCCCTACTACATTAGGAGTATATTCCAATTTTTTAGAGACATGTATGGAAAATTTGGTAGCATAGACAAGGTAATCAGCTGGTTTGTATAACTATTTGAAAAAATAACTCAATGAAAGCTTTGGAAGCACACACAAAGAAAGTCAATTGTTAAATTTAACAAAATGCCTCAAGAGATGTGGTTTAAAAATGTAATAGGAAAGTGTATCAAATTGTGTGATTTAAAATTTCCATTGAAAATGTAAGGTTGTAACATGACAAACAAACAATTTGATCAACATGGAATAAGCAAAACAACAAAAATGAAAGCAAGCCATAATAGAATGAAAGAAAATGTAAAAAGATTTCACATACCTAAAAAAGAAAAGTTTCAAATGGAGGAGTTCTACCCAATTATGCATCCTTTTCTTCTTCCTTCCTCAAACTCTTCAAAAATTTGACTTCTTCAAAAGCTTTTTCCCCTCCAAAATTCAATTGTATATCAATTATCACTGTAATTCAAACTTGAATTGATATTATATGCCTTTCAACATGAAAACTCTACTATTTCATGCAAAGCTGATGGAAAGAACATTAAAAATGTGGTGGAATCTAAAAATCATGCATGCACACTTCACTCAATCACCAAAAATCTACTTTTTGTTAGAGCATGTGTAGAACCAGGAGAATATGCAGAATGTGGGCCGACATCACGAGTATATTGTGTTCTTTTACCATTTTTAGTGCTATAAAAAATGTGTTTGCATTATAATGAGAGTGCATTATAACATGAACATGTTATTTAATCCTTAGTAGACATATCTCTACTAGTAAATAAAGTGCTCCTTTTATGACAAATTTGGTTTTTTTAAGCTTTATATGG